>JAHZNA010000332.1:0-12100 GCA_027743935.1 Sinodicranocentrus sp. ZH6
TTCCAAGGTAAAAAATTATGAGTAAACCTGTAATTTTCATTTTTATGGCATTCCCGTCAGGCGTGTCTATTGCCAGAGCTGTGTTGACCAATGCCATTAAAGCACGCATGCATGTGGTAAACGCATAGGAAAAAATAAGATTGTGGAGAGGCACGTAAGAAATGAAAAAATAATTGTTTAGCAAATTTTTCAAAATTACTGCAAGGAATGACATGAAGGATGGCTTTAATTTGCATTGAATTACGAGAAAAGTAGGTTTTCCTAAAAGTATGATTGATATCATGTCTCCATCATATCACAGGATGATTTGAATAAGCGGAAAAAATGCAAATCACAAACAATGAACACGCATCCTACCTGACATAGGGTCAAGGTCGAAGAAAACTACGAATGGATTGGAATCAGTCAGGAATCCATAACGAATCAGTCTTTTGTTTTGTTTATCACCGTCTTCCGCTGCCACTGTGGTGATCAAATCCCCCTAAAAACCAACAACCATTTGAATATTGATCTGCAAGTACAAATATCTCCATCGCATGCGAGACTTGACGAGCTGTGCATATTCATTGTCAGTTACTATTGACACAGTCAGAGTGTTCCAATTCAAATATCAATTATCTAAGTTGCCATTACCGGTATCATTGAGCTCTGTAATTCCACAGACGCAGGAAGACTGGTGAAATAAGGCGGAGCATCTTGCACATCGTGTACCGCTACAATCACCGGTGTCACCAGGATATTCCTAGTGTCACATGAGGTATTTGTGTAAGCGTTCTGTAAACAATCAAAATAATCTATTTACAACCATCCTTTCATCGATAAGTGCAAACTTGACAATGAAAATAAAACTAGACCACACTTCCTACTCCCAGTTGTCCCACATTTATTCATAGTTTGAAAGAAATTACTCCAATAAAATAAACCCGCTGTCATTAGCACGTTTCAATAATCTTCCATTTTTAATAATCATTCAATGCAAATATCCCATCAAAATAATGACACATCCGGCCTAGAACCCCATCTCTTACTAGGCCACGGTTACCCTAGCCTCATTCCCCAAAAGGATAAGTAAAAGTGACAAAAGAAGTATCAATCAAAATATGCATAGGTACTTCACACCCTCTTGCTTATTCCCCACTGGAGAAAAATCTCAAGTGCGTGAAACAAATTGTTAATATATGCAAAAGTTTTACGGTAATGGGAATCGACAGGCGATATATATTGAGCAGCTGAGACACCACCAGCAAACATTCTTCACCTGACATTTACCCATATTCCAAGTCCAATTCTAACCGCAATAATAATAACCATTATAAAGCAAGCTGGCCATGGTAGAGGAAATCCTGTGGGTATGTTTCAGATGCAAAATAATGTAGTAGCCATACGCATGGAGTTAAAGTGTAATATACTTGTTTGCTGTTAGTTACACCTGTTCTCCTTATTTTCCTTCACGAGAAAAACTTTCCCCGACTTGTTCACTTTCCCAAGTGAAGAAAAGTTTTCATGCATGCAAGGAATCATCTTGGACTAAAACTGCATAAGATTACAGCGCAAACATGACATCAGTAGGTATCCCCGATGAAACAGGATTTTTTACTCGGCTGCCCTAGAATTTTCTCACTTTTGTCAGAAATGTGTGAGTCTTGAGCAAACAAATGCTCTTGAACATTTCCCCCCCAATTTATGAAAGTAGAGCAGGCAACAATAATCGTAATGGAATTTAGACCTGCTTTCTTCTTCCCATCTTTTCCCACTACCAACTGCGGTGAGGAGTAAGTCAAGAGTAAAAGTTCTCGTTCAACGGGAATGACAAGAGTATGTATAATAATGTGGTGTAGAGACGAGAAGAAGATTTAGGACATTTTCTTTCCAGCAGTATACATCCCGAAGCTACTTCATCCAGTCATGTATCGCTGATTTGATTGACTGTGAGGCGAGTTGAGAAGGGAACGTAAATGCATTTCATTTGATGTTAATGTGATTCCGGCAAACGGCAGTTTTGAGTCACGTTGAGTTGGTCGGGCGTTACAAACATGAGTCACATATGTATTCTCCATGTTTTCTATCTAAACTTTCCCCATGGCGTATTACGAAAATTTCCTAGTCATTCTTGAGAACACTCTGTGAGATATGTTGAATGATATGGAATCGTTCCAAGTTCTCAGTAACTTATATTTATTTCTTTGATGAGATTCTCTACGATATTTGGAAGATTTCTGGGAAACGTGATTCTTCTTCTGTAAACTTTCCGCAGTGAAAAATTCATGAAGGATGAATGTGGTCAATTTGAACGTTTCTCGTAGATGACCTGAAATGGAGGAGGAGGAATATTCCCACCGCTTTTGTTGAACTTACCATGGCAAGAAGTTGAAAAGTAAACCAGGGCTCTGTCTCATAATCTAAGGTTTTCTTTAGAAGTAGCGTCCCTTCTGTTTGATTATTGGAAACGAGACGCTGCTTCAACGCAATACGGTCCCCTTTATCCTAAGGAAGAAAATTAACTTCTTTTGTTATCTCATCATCCGAGTATGAAATTCATCTACTCATAAAAGCATAATTGTGTCTTTTCTTAAGCAATCATTATTGGTTTTACTGTTTAGCATCGCTTACCCTTATTTCTAGAAGGACATGGCGGGAGTTGAGCTCGTTTTTAGCTACGACGAACTTTTCCAGTTCTGTTCCAACTGGAGTACTCTGTAAATACAAAATGTTCATGTTTGTGATTAGTATTATTACAATGGTACAATTTACAATGAAACGTTGTCATTGTCATAATTTCATGCTCAGCGAGCAACTTTGAAGCTAAAATTTACGTTGTATTATGCCCTTAAATATCTTTTATTTGGGGTTTTCATGTCTATCTTTTATTTAGAAAAACGTCGATTTCTCCGCATTCCTGGTAAATGAGGTCATGTAAAATGCAACAACCACAAAACCATCCCCAAAATGGAAAACATCGTAGGAGGCATTATCAGCTTGTCAGAAACAGACATATATAAAACCCTAATCGATAACCATTACATATAAACAATTGCTCTAAAAATATGTATACGACAGCCGTGAAAATCCTGTCCTTAAAATTGGCTAATGCTCCATTATTTATCGTGTATTTCATTGATTACCCCGGCATTATGTTAAAGGGTCTTCGGTCCTCCCAACCGTCATAATTATATATTCTCCTCTAATTTCCTGGACTACTTTCACCTTTCAAGTGATTGCATGTGACAGTTGACTATTTTAACCATCGAGGAACACTTCGGGAGGCACGACACTTGCCCGTTTTATGTCACTTTCTATAGCTCATAAATTACACGCTTAAGTCATGCACCCTGAAATAAGGCTTGTGTTTCATCATGAAAACAAAACCATAATACACCACATAGGAAAAATTAACTGCTAAAAAAATTGACCCCATTTCAACTCTCCCTATGTGTGTGGCTTTTTTATTCTCAAGTTAGCTTTGTTAGCGGGATCCCCGCATTCTGCTAGAATATCCGTCATCCACATACAAAACCTTTGTCAACAAACACCGGTGGATCGGTACAATGCCTGGGAAAAACGTGACAGACCAAACATTCTGTAGCTGGCAGGGTGCATAATCACCTTTTGACTAATTTTCTTTTCTATGCCTATCTGCGTTTCAGTAATGTTTAGGAAGAAAGCTGTATATGATTAGCTTACCCATATCTCAAATACGCAGAAGAAAAACCCTACCTAAATTTTTTCTCATCTAAATCCGGAAACGCGGGATTTTGTCCCATATTAAGCTATTCTACGATAACATAAAGAAAGCCGAAGTATGTCTCAGATATGATATACCTACACATACCCTACTTTGTGCTAGCTCACATGTGCAAGTATTTCATGAACTCTTGTGAAAGAAAAACGCAAGAAAATGTTATTTCGCCAGAGAGTTCACTTCAGCTGGCCTAAATTCTCTTGAGAGAAAGGGGGAGAAAGCAAGTGTCAGTATGACTGGAAACTTTGAGCGTTAACGTTTATTTGTATACACGGCTAGCTTTCTATTACATCCGGAAACGCAAGAATGTACATGAATCATTACGACTTGAACTGCTTCGCAACGATTTGCACGGCTTTATTCTTTGCTACTTTCTATTCAGCTGGTGGTTTGCTTGTAGGTTAGCTTAGAATCAGGTGCAAGTTGGACTTTGGTTTGCGGTTTCAAAGTAGCCATGCAGAGAAATTTGTGTGTCCAGTTGTAGAATACTTGTTTTCCCCGTAGTGTGACATGAATTAGTTGATTGCGTGATTGTATATAATATATAAGAGTGCATGGATACTGATATACGAATTGAATGTGAATACGTTATGCATGAGCGTTAGGTAATTTTCGCGATATTCTTGGGACTCATTGTGTACATATGTGTATTTTTGAATGCATGCGTACTTTCTCCTACTATAATAAATACTAATACAAAAAAAGAGCTGAATTGTTGTGGGAGAAGTACGATGATCTCAATTTCGTTGACCTAAATGAAGAGAAAAGCGTGTCACTAAGAGCATGGCATAATGTTATGCGATATTTACACCTTTTCCCATTTTCTTTTTTTCAGTATGAACTACTTGTGATGGCTTTTTGGTATCATGTGTGTATTGCATGCTGCCAGAAATTACTTCGCCATATCATGATGAGCCCATTGTACTATTGGTGTGTATTCATCGGAGTTTTTTATTCATGAAGGAGAAAAGGTATAACTGGGTTGTGCTCAACTCAAGCCGGAAAATTTTAGCCAATCAACTGACCAGTCTTGTTGAATATATGGGACAATCCAATACACTTTAAGTGGAATGTTGGAAACAATGAGGGTTGTCTGCTTAGCAGTTCATTATTCATGTCAAGTGTATGGATTGAAAAGAATGAGAGAGGATATAAGTCATTAATGATCTTTAAATCATGACCTTTTCAGCCCATGCCCAACTCAAAGCTGGTGTTAGAATATGTATAATAGGTATTGGCTTTGGAAAAAGTGAAATGAATTTGTGGACGGAGTGCTCCACTTAATTTTTCCATGAACCCTACGTATGACCGCTTGTATTGTTCAATAATTCTGAATGAGTTTACGTCAGCTATCAAATTACTTAGCCTCGAACACGGTCGTCGTTCCTGTTGTAATGAAATTTATAATTTACAGAGGTAGGTAATAGTGTGCTGTAAATCTAGTGCCATGTGCACGAACGAGCGCATGAGTTAAAAGTTTATATATATCTGTTACTTTTATACTATTGCAGTGTATATTTTGGTATATATATGGTCTGTTATGTAAATATGCATTTATTGGCTTTTCGATTTTTACGAAATCGTTGCAGCGAAAAATTTAAAGATTCTATTCGATAAATAAATAAATATGATTCTAATACAAATGTAGTTGTTTTATGCTGTCAAATATAGCTTTCCTTTGTCTCCTGAATTTATAAGTGTTAGATAAAAGTTAGATATGACACGAAAGACTTCAACTTGAAGTGTCTCTCTGGTGGACAACAACTTCGCTCTAGTTTTAAAGTAGGTAACTCAATACACTTTGATAAATTGATGACACAAGCAATTCTGTACACAAACATAAATAGAAATGACAAAAAACACGCACACCTTCAAGGCGTCTCTTTTCTAGTGAGCGATAAACCAACACCACATTGCAGCATAACGAATTAACGAGCATTTTGAGAGAAAATGTTTATTTTGAGACTAGACAATGTGTGTGTACCTCTCGGGAAAAAGGCCAGTTAATTGTCATATAATATTAAGGAGAATTCCAAGACGAGGAAAACCAAACATGTGACGCATAACCAAAGACAAGCATTTCACTTCTCATAGCAGTCTTAAATTGAGGCTTCCTCTTCACTTCTTTTTATTCTTGCATGCTAATATTTCCATTCTTCTAATAAAAGTGGAGTCAATACCAATCTCCCTGGGCAACTGGGGTCCCATTCTTGGAAAACAATAGCGGGAAGGGAAGGGGACAAACCCTATAAAAAGCTACACAAACCCAAGAACAGCATTGCCCACGCACGAATAGCGATATGATGTGTGCAACTGTTTACAACAACTGTCAGTTAGCTGTTTGATTTCAAAGGAGAAAGTCTACAATAGTATTACACTCAATCTTCATATCAATCCACATAAAGGCTACCTATTACATACCATTCTACACCAGAACACTTTCCTTATGCATGCTACATGTCAAGTGATATGTCATGTGTTCATGTTGAGTCATCGTCGGAAACGAGCCAAAGGATGAGTATCATTTCCAATAGCTTACGAGCATGCATGCAATATATCCATCCCATATGAAAAATAACGACTTTCTACAAATGCCCACTGATACGTGTCTCCCTCGTCGATGCTTCCCTTCAAGTACCATAATATGCAGCTACAGAAGGAGAGAGTGAGACATGCAACATTTTCAAGAGCGATAATACTGTCCAAATGCTATTTATTAGATTTTTTAAAAACGTTTTACTTTCCTGGGAAAACGAGTTACGTTTTACGTCGCGTGAGAGCCCTTAATATGTATAGTGAATTTGTAATGTACACAAAGTATTCGTCGATACAAAGGAATGCGCTAAATTATAAAAACGCATGTAACACTGTATGTTTGGCTTCAAATGAGAAAAAAATATAGTGACAGTTCCCATTGGATGAATGTTGGAAAGAGAAGAAAAAACAGCCGATAAAATGGTGCTATCATTTAGTCAAAAAGGGGAATAAAAATGCTCCTCGTGCTTACCAGCTAGCATCATCAATAACAACGTACATGCATGCTGCAACACATTCTTCCCTTGTGCTTCCGACACCCTCACTCAATTCTCATTTGGCCAGATACACATATTTGTACGGTGGATTTCTCAAAAGGAAACTCACAATGGGGGAAAGTAAGACCAATTGATGTGCATCTATTATCCATGAAAAGGAAAGTATGGTGAAGAAAGGGAAAAAATTATAGGTATATCTTCAAATGCACTTATACAATTCACAGGTATGGATGAATGGGATGAGCGACTTGGGATTGCATCTGAAACCAACATATCTCTCACACCTTGACGTAACTGTCTCACTAATCGATTTTTCCCTTTTATACACCTTGCATGTACCTATCTGTATTGCGAGGATGAGATCAAGTTGTGTACCTCATATGAACGTATTTTCTGTCTATGTATGTTTTCTCAAATTACGGCACTTGTCTAATACATGTCTGGATTACAATATATGTTCGAAGGAAGGGAAAAGAAGTGCATTTTTCTTCGATGACGTGTGTTGTCCGAAGTAAGGATTCCTTCGAACTTTCTATTCTTGTTCTGTTTCCTGTGGAGTTTTAGCCAAACAATGGATTTCATAAAGATAAAAATAATTTTTCGTCTTACGTCAAAAGCCTGCATTTATCAGTTTTGTATGCTCTGGGAGATAGATATGATCATGCGATAGGGAAATCTGGGTCATGAATTAATCATTGAAGAGATAAAAATATGCATTGAGAGGGAAGAATAATATTATGTAAATAGGTTTTCCCTCCGTTTGCCGACGGGAAAGGATTAAATTAAAAGTTTGAAGATTACTATGCTGTATTCATCACGTACCTCATCTAAATGAATGATCCTAGGCATAAAAGTGGGATTAAAATTGGCTGTGCCTGAAGTGGCAGTGATGACAGAATGTACTTTGGTGTAGTCGCCTTCAGTGTCTTTCACCTGAAGCTGGAACTCGTAAGTGCGGCCTTTGTCGAGAGCCTTCTTGAGTAGCACATCTGCTTGACACAAGGACTCGGCTTCTTCACAGCCGAGGAAGCGGAGGCTCAAAATGGATTTCCCGATGCTTCCTAGCACTTCAAAAGATAAAGGGAAATTGTTGTCAGAGTCGGAGGCCCTGAGACGATAAATGATGGTACCGACCTGGGAACAAAAAATACTTTCGTGAATATCATTATTATGTACGGTATGTATCCAAAGACATCCCACTTTCGCAAAAAATGTCTTCATTTTCCATGTCAAGAAAATCAGAGCTCAACTATGGAAATATCTAGATAATAGCATAAGTCAAAGGAAGCGATGAAAGGAAAGTAAGGAAAAGAGTGTTTAGCTCGTCGGTGTGAGGGTAAAGCACCGAGAAAGCATGCAAGGCATTTGATTAGTTGCTAGTTTGTTCAGAAGACTTGCATTCTTTAAGTGGATTAACTTTGTAAGAAAAAAATGCTATGCTACAGAAAACTTTGCTACGGGATTATAGCTATAATTGGGTACATCGTGCATTCACAATGAAAAAGTATAAAATTCACAATGTATGTCATTGAAAATTGAAATCATACTCAATTTTCGTCATGTCGTCAAGTCACAAACAGAAAAAGAATGTCACTGACAATGATAAGATGTTACAAAACCACAAACACTAATTGGTTCTAGGAACTTACTGGAGTGTCATATGGGATCAGCACTATTCTCATGTTGGTATCCACATCCAACACTGGAAAATTTCCACATGACAAACCGGCCAGCATCAGGAGAATCCCAAAACTCACCCCGCAACTTCTAACGAAGTTACCCATGATTTTGCTAAGACTTGTTTTTAAATTGAGTTGATTGTATTTTACGTATGTCAATGTTCATTACAGACAAAGATCCTTTTTAGAAAATTCATTGCAGTAGAAAGAAAAGTTGTCAAACTTTTCCGATACAATTTCATCCAACAACGCAGTATTGCAGCAGCCATGTTTTGGCCACCGCAAAAGCGCTGGGATCGTAAATTTAAAGTTTTATCAAGTTTCCTCATGATAGTCGAAAATATTATTTGCTCTGTTCACTTCTCAAAACTAAAATGGTATTAAATTCACTTATTTAATATCAAAATATCTTGTCTAATAAACTTCAAGCTTTTGAACAATCACAATAATTCACATTAGGCTCACATATATATTATCAGCCATTCGGAGAACGTTCAAATTTGCAAATAATATTGTAAATGTGAGTGAACTTTTAAAGCACTTGTTCAAACAGACGAAATGCCTTATCGACTTTTTTTCCTATCACGCAATATAATAGGTATACATTTATTGAGTAGTTTCACATTTTCATGAAAAAATGATCGGGCATGAACCACGCTATCATTGTGAAATTCCAACTCCAACATTACGTTAACACAAAGGCAATCAATGTTCCATGCAAAACTATTTGAGTAGAGTTAAAGGCCAAAACATGATCCATTTAATAATTCATAGGAGGATATCTCCCATTTATTTTTCATTCCAGCTTTATGACCACAGCCAGTCGCAAAAGACACATGTTCAAATGGGAAAAATCGAACTCAAAAAGTGTCATTGCACTTGTTTTCTCCGGAAATTGAACTATTAGATATCCTGACAGGTTAGCACAAGCAACCAAGCTGGATTAAGCCAACTGTCACAATCCTGGTGACGTGAGAGGAATCCCCGAGTGAACTGTGGTATATTAAAGATTAAAGAAAGAAATTTTTATACCAAGATGCACTTCACCTTTCTTCACTTCTTTAAGATAAGAATTCAATTAGCTTGTTGACACACGAACACATTTTCCCCTGAAGGATTGATTATGTCGCAATTTCAATGGCTCACAAAATCCTTTCCAAAATTCTCTGTGATTTCTCAGCAAATCCTCTCGATTTGTAAAGATGACAGGCTGAAAATCCTCACAAAACACAACAAACAACGGCTTTCCGAAAAGTACGAACCGGTTGCACAAGCAAATGTAAATGGCCACCGCTAAGAGCCTTTTTAGGGAAATGTGTCTGTAGGAAATGTGAAGACAGGGGAAACACTCCAACTGTAGCCGCTCACTGGCAAAGAAACGTGAGTCCAGCTAGGTGCAATTCCTCCAGGTGCTGTGGACCTTTTTACCATAAAATACTTGTCGCTTGACTAAACTGCTTTCCCCCTTGAGACCCATCTAATATGGACAGCTTTTTATTTCCTTTCCAATTGTAGTCATGCATGCATTCACACAGTCAGTAAGTCAGCAGGTGTAGGCAGTGGTATGTGGTGAAGTTGGAGAAGTAGAACCAAAGCTTAAAATATTAGAAAAACCATGCATGCATACATACTGGATGGCAACATGTCAAGTTGACTGAACCAAACTGTTATGTGGATTTGTTAGTATTTATGCTTGTGCATGTAACTCACAGACCTTCTCCCACTCGTGGTAAGGTTAGCATTATAAGGAAAACACGAGGACTTGTTTTTCCCTTCTTGTATTACTGTGTTTAAAGGAAAACTCTTGAAATTCGTATTATTTTCTCAGTAGTCCTTCTTTCACAACCTGTCTGACCAACAAAACCCCTGTTATTTTCTCCATTACCTTTGTCCTGTGTGTACTGGTGGTAGCGTGTTTTAGGAAACGGGTGGATAAAGTATGATGGGAAACCTTCATTGTTTTTTTCATGTCTGGATATTTTGGAAAGAAGTATCACAGAGAAGGAATAGCTGAAACTGGCATAGCATGCAACTAAAATGATTAGCTTCGAGTGAAACCATGAAATCTACGGAGTTTGAGGTGTCTATGATGAAAGGAGAAGCAGCCGTTCTAACTTGATGGTCAATGTGAAAGGAAAAATGTTCCTGAAAAATAAGAATGAGCCGTAAGCAATATTCTGCGCGGCGGTATGAAAACATCATGCAATTGATACAAGGTGGATTTGGAGAACAAGAAAGTGTGTTTTCGATTTTTTTCTGTTATAAAACCAGTATTTGTTTGGATAGGGTAAAAAAGCAAATTAAGTTTTCCAATAAAAACATGATTTTCATGGTTGGGATAAGACAGAGGTTTGTGTGTAGACAATGATATGACATTCAGAACCATGCGCTTCCATTTTCTGTTCATGACCTTGGTACGGTTTGCTCATGAAATATTTTAATAACAGCTAAATCGATTCTTACTAGAGTATACATACATACATGGGTATTGGAATACACTCAAATCGCAATTTTGACATTTAATATTTCAATTGTATTTAACAGCTGAAGGGATTGACAAACTCGTTGGATTGAACTAACCAAAGTCGTGCCAACCAAAGTTACACAACTTTAATTAATTTCGACATAATCAGTCATCAATCAAGAATCATGGATTTCTGCCGGCCCATTACTTAAATAACTAAATATTAGTATACACTTAGTGTTGGCACCTATTATCTAACTGTAAGTATACAATGCAATAAATCACATAATCCTACAGTAGCATTTCAAATTACATTAAACACATTAACAGCTAACACAACACAGTAAATAAATCTCTTCAAATTTGCATCTAGTTCAAGTGCATAGTTCATCAATTTTAATGGAAATTCTTCTTAAAAATTGAAAACGCTCAGGGATCATATTAGGAAACATATTTCGCTAAAACTCTTCATATAAATTATCAAATCATTAATAGGGATTGTATAGCAAGTTCTTTGTACATTGCACACTGAAATCGAAATATTACAGTGTGTCCACACGGGTTAAGAAATTAAGTTTTGTGACTTTTTCTTCCGGACCGTCCTCACAAATTTTAAACTGGTACATGGACAAACTGCTAGCCACAGTACGTAATTATTCCACGTTGAGTGCCAGACACTGGCATGACATGCAATAGAAATATTCAGGGGAGACTGTTTTTTGAATGTCCTAACGGGTTAAGAAATGGGCATTCACTGACACGGCAGAGGTGGTATTCGACCAAAAAGTTTTCCACCAGGCAACTTTCTATTATGTCTTCCAAAATTGCCTTACTTTGGATTCGACCTTTGCCCCTACTCGGTGCCTTGTAATACATTGTCCTTATGAAAAACACAAACGTCGGTGACGGCAAGACGTGTTGGAGCTTAGGATATCGGAGGAATCGACTGAAAATATGTTCGACATGAAGGGTAACAGTTTGTGAACATATTCTGAACTTTTCAGCTAATAAAAATGTGAGTTGTTGGAATTATGAAGTCACAAACATTTTCGTTATTTCGTAATTTAATAGCATGTGTTTACATGATAATAAAAGTGTGTCAATGTTTGTGACTTCATAATTCCAACAACTCACATTTTTATTAGCTGAAAAGTTCATAATATAATAACCAAATGTTACCCTTCAT
>JAHZNA010000333.1:0-61275 GCA_027743935.1 Sinodicranocentrus sp. ZH6
ACATGTCCAAACCTATCAGACATGTGCATACGTTCAGGGAATAAAAAGTTGAGTAATATAGACACGCTCTAAATGACTTTTTCTCTTGTCTCCTGCACTCTTATCGAATGAACTTTTTTTACAAAAAAAATCATGCACATATTTTTGGAATGATGATACATATATATAAAACCTTCACAACATGATTTGACACTTGGTCTCATATCCCTGTGCAATGACTGCAATTGGATTGGAGTGCAAACCTGAGAGAGAATTTCCATGAATTCTATGGCTAATATGGGTATAAATGAATGCATACAGAAATTTTTATATGAACAGGACAGAACAGGACATGACTCCACCTACATGGAAAACATTGATATGCATAATTTTTGTTGTTTTAAACATAACTATAACGCCAATGCTAAAACTGGACTTGAAGCCGTGCCGGTTTCTTTTCGTCATCGTCATTAAACACCCATTGTGTTATGTTATTATGCTAACTAACGTTGTAGATGAATAAGCATAGAATTATCATCCTTTTTTACCAAAAAAGTCCTTCCACACCAATGAGCTAACTTAATGTATGCATTGAAACGTTCTTTTTTCTTCTCTCTTGATGACGGTATTGATAATGGAATATGCTTAATATGATACGATGACTTGTAACTGCAAGGCAATGCACTATACCGAGTGTTTTTATACTGCAAGGAGAAGAGTGCGTTGCTTTTGCAAAGAGAACGTTAACCATTCCTCAATATTTATAGGGATGACATAATGCCGTCGGCTTTACACTTGAGAAATGCTTTAGCAAAGCAGACTCTTGTTTCGATAAAGCACCTCTCTCTCTCTCTCTGAGATTGCAGGATTGGGAGAAGTGCACTTTAGCACAATTGTGTGCACAAGCCTTGTCGAGAAAATGGCAGAAGAATCGGGAGTAGAGTCATAACAATAATTATTTTTTGGCAGATATTCCCATTATTCTGAGTTTATGTCTGTTTGCTAAACTGAAGAGAAACAATTGAGAGGAATGAGACGAAATTGGAGAAGATGGGAAGATAAAGAGGAGAGACAGATGGCGAGACGACAAGTTTTAAAAAGAATTGAGGAAATGTCGAAAATTAAGTGGGTACGAATGACGCAAGCTTGAATGAAGAGGATCTTACAGAAAAATACACTTGCCAGGTATGTGGTCGTAATGGTATGGAAATTATAAAGAATTATAAAAAAACCAGAAGGTGACGATGTTCACCTTGTGGAATATTAAGATAAGAAGGATGACATGACAAAGAAACGTAGTGAAGTTTGTCAGTTGTGAATGAACGTATAAAATCCAATGAGGTTTCAAGCCGAGGGATTTTTTTCATTGAAAAATTCATCAGGATTGATATTTTCCCAATACATTTATACATGAGGCTCATGCTCTCATTCATTTATCACTTTACATTTATGACAAAACATGGTCTGCCTTGCTTCCAGTTAAACATGAATGAGCTTTGGATGATTACCCGTTGTAATCTTGTTTTATTCTCTTTGAATATTACTCCCTTTACACTGTAGCCCGCCGCTTGTGTGCTTTATGTATCTGTCTGGGAGAAGGGGTAGATAGATATGAAGGGGATTTTGTTTGCTTTACAATTTTAACTGATGATATTGTAATAGCTAATAATGGGGCACGATAGGGAGTCGCATTGGCCAAGATCGGATGTTTTATGGAGGGAAGTCTCCTCTGGAAAATGAAATGGGCAAATAGATTTCACATCTTGAAGTGATACCAACTCATCTTTAGGTTTTTAAACGAGAAAATAATATTTTCTTTATTGGGTTCTCCACTTTAGTATTTCTTATAAGAAGGGAAAAAGAAATAAAAAGGATTCATGAGGGTTTCATGTCTAGAGATGATTTTTGGAAGAGGATGTAACCAGGATGATGATACTATGAATGAATTACTCCACAATCAATGATATCCTCGCCAGGAAGAGGAGAGAATGTGAGGTTCATGAAATATGCAAAAGGTAAATTTACACTTTTTTATATCATCCTCAATCTTCCCCGTCCTCTATTTTTTCTCAATGGGAAATAATGGAACTTCCTGATGGTGCATTTTCAACATTTGAGATTTTTCTCTCTTCCTCTCAGACTGTTATTCTCGGAGAAGGAGGTGGCATTATTGGCACACCATATTAAAATATGAATTCTAATGAATAATAAATTTCGAGTGAGGCTCCCATTTCCAGTATGAGCCAGGCTTATCCCTGTTGTAAAGTCAGCATGTGAGAGAGCTTATCGAAATCTGGTAATTTATGAACGAGTAAAAATACATATCACAAATCTCTGGTGAGAAAAAAAATGTGTAAAGTGAAGTTAACTGGATTTACAAAACTTGTCGTTGTCTCTCTCCACCTCGAGATCGCCGTCTGTCTGGAGACTAAGTTAGCTCAACCCTTTTGTTATAATAAGCTTTACTCTGTGACGATGATGAAAGAATGGAGGAGAAGTGAATCTAAGTTTTTATGAGATGTCATTTATTACCACTTTGAGTTTCTCTCACTCCAAAACATTTCCTCCGTAGAGGACAAGAATGAATGGAAAATATCCTGCAGTGCACCACTCCAGCAGTACATTACTGTGCAGAGTAGAGTGCAATGAATTTGCTTTTCGCTTGCATTCGCAGAAAAAAATCCTAGATGGAATATCCTTCCCGTCACGAATCCCATGTCACAGTAACTCAGTGAACCACAAATTTTGAACTTTTTTTCTTCCCTCTTTATCATCACTGGGATTGCTGTAGTGGAAAATCCAGTCAAGCTATCACTTTGTAGAGAAAGGAATATTTTCGAGATATGCATTATAAAAGTGAAATAGCATGAGAAAAATTGTTCCTTTTCAGCTTCTCATATTCTTTTTCGGTGTATATCGGTACAAAGATTCTTGTCGGGATGAGCCAGTTGTTGGAAGGAAAACAAAAATGAGAAATGTGCTAAGCTTTAAAAAAGTGCATTTATCTCTTCTTTCATGCAGCGCGAGACTCCAAATAACACACGTAATTACCATAATGCCTTGCAGTCAGTGCAGTTTTGTGCAGTATGAATGCATAATGGAGTGAATTTTTTATGGTAATTTGTGCTCATGTTGAGAGACGCGAGAGAGTCAGATGGTTTCAGTTTATTACATGATGAGTTTTTAGTGAAGATGTTAAGTTCACATTTTGCCATTCCTAGTCCTCCTTAATGTAGTGTAGTTTTTGAGATAGGGATTTGAACATTGCTTGTTAATTTACATGGACAATTAATACAGGATTAGGGAGGCTTGAGATGAGAGTATTCATACATTTGGGCGTGCAAGTACCAAAGTAAATTATGGTTTTCCTGATTGCTCTCATTTTCTTCTCAATTATACGTAATTTTTTAAGATAAACAACGCTAATTGAGAAGGGATCGTAAAATCAGTTTGAGTTATTGGATGACATGTACAAGAAAACGCTTTTCACTTTTTACTCAAAAAATTTGAGTGATTAGATGGAAATTAGTGAAAAGGATTAATTTATGATGGGATTGCAACGAAAATATTTAGTCCAATTTAAACTTAATATTTTGATATCATGATACTCTTCGACGATGTTATGAATTAGGCCAGGAGGTAGCTTCCGGAAAATGATTGTTTAAATGTGTTCTGGAAACAACCTTCAAAAGTTTAATTCTGCGGATAAAAATATTGTCGAAAATTTCCGGCGTCATCCCAATAACGAAATATAACTACTTGATTGCATAATAGCTTCTCGAACATATCCAAGCATCCCTTTAGTAAATCATCCTTGTCACAGTGGAGGCAGTGATGAGTGCAAAATTTGTGAACTCAAGCGGCAAATGAAAGTAAGCGTGAAGAGGAAGGTTCTCTCGTAATGTGCTTTGACTGTGGCTCATGCAAAGACTGCTTTAGAAAAACCACATTGTTCAATTGGAGATAAAGCCCATTGAAAAAGAGAATCCACTTTGGTCTTATCAAGTGCTAAAAATCTTACCGACTGTGAAAAATGCTTTCCACGCTATATCCCAGGATGTGTGGCATGTGAACTAGCCGAAATTAAAGTGAGAAGGAGAGAAGACAAGTGGAAAAAAGAGGAGAATTAAATGTCAACTCTAATAAAAGCAGAATAGTTGTCTGATGATGAGCAACTTTTTTTTCCTTCTGAACCCAGAGCCGCAACAATATATCTTATTTTGACTGACTGACTGACTTTGACTAAAAGCGAGAGGAGAGAATGGTACTTGAGTAATTTCTCTATATATCACCGGAGAGCATCTCGGATGATATTATGCAAAACCCAAACCGTCAGCGTGAGCAAATGAAAAAAGCCACAGCCCAAGCTTTCCCATTCCAAACTTGTTTCTGGCTAGATGCCTAAGACAAACAAGGGAAACGCATTCTGCATCAATTTCATCATCACATTGAATCCCACTCTACACGAATTTCCCATCCGTCTCATCTGAGAAAATGCCAGAGACTTTTTTATACTTCGTCCGGCCAGGACTGCGGTGAAGAGAGGCTTTTATATATCACCAGAAACAAAAAAGAAGTATTATTTTCACTAAAGATAAAAATATCCATATGAGAATTTGCTTTTATCCTGAAAAGTAATTACATTCAAGAGAAACTCTCTCTCTCTCTTCGCTTTCCCATTTTTTATATTTTGCACCAAGAGTTTCATCCGTCCGAGTAACATCCTATGCACAAGATGAGCAGGGATGAGGAGCCTGCAGCAAGAATGAAGAATGGTGTAAAGTCTCCGTCTCCCGTTTTTCAAGATAAATTTGAAACGAGTGAAATAAACCACAGAGTGAATAGAAATTTATTTTTCCTCTGCATATCCTCCACCGCAAATGCATTTCCCTTGTTTTTACAAAGAATAAACATATGGTGGTTTTGACGGTAGGTATGGGATGCAGATATATAATGGAAATTAAACTGCAGTGGAGGTAGTATATTGTACAAATACGCATAGCAGGTCTTTCGAATCCGGATTTTATTTTTGACAAGAGATAAAAAAATTGTGCGCAAGCAAAGAAGGTTTCAAAATCTGCTCCTGTTATCTCATCAGCTATGTCATCATTCATTTAGGAAAGTAAAGGGGGAAAAAACTTTTTTAAATGGGGAGTTAGTTTCACTCTTTGCTAGAGATATTTGATACCACACACGAGTTATGTTCTGGCAAGGGAGACATTCTAAAAAAATATAGTTTTTTTATAGGGAAAAAGCCACACGCATAAAGTGCGTGCACTCAATCACTGCCTGTGAGTGTGTTTCCCCATCTGATAATAATTTTCTAGCGGGTTGAGAAAATTACTTGTGTTTTACTAACTAGCTGCATAGCACTGCACGCCTAATGTACATCAACAGTTGTGTAGTCATCAACATCCAGTAAATTTTCGGGAAAGTCAAGTACACACTCTTTCCCTGGTGTACAAACAGATAATTTTGTTCTCAAAAAGATATCCTTCTCACGAGTCGAAATGAGAAGTATAAACTTTGGCCATGTTATTATGAACGGTGGCAGGAAACTGGAGGATTTTCCATGAGAGAAACAAACAAGGCTTCATAAGGTTTTCACCATTTTCTAAATTATTATATTCACTTGGGATGATAAATAAGCAAAAAAGAAATACATGAGAGGATGAGTAGGTGGAGTAGATTTATTTTTTGCTAGTTTTCCAGTAAGTACGTTGGCGTGTAATGGTACATAACATAATGCACATGTGTACAAGTGTACCGCCCGCATGAAGTAATTTAATGATGTGTACAGTTGTCGCTGGGTGGTATATAAAAAACCTGGGATGGGTTCCCCGGAAATTAAAATTGACTTGGGGAAGAGGAGAAAGAGTGATGATGAGGGAGAGATATGTAATAAAAATGGCATTTATCATTGTTATCATTTTCCGAAAGCTTGTGCAGCATAGTGAAGTAGAGCATACAATATTGGTTGAAAAGTTAGGTGTGATGTAATGTGGAATGGAGCGAGAAAAACCATCTGATATCGATATCGTTATAATTTTTTTACCTGAAAAATATTTTATTTGGTGTAGAGAAATGTGGGATGTAATATAGCATATTTTAGAGTGCATTATGGATTTTTTGTAAGCCACTGCTTCATGACGACTAGCCAACCAGTCAGGATGGCTTCCGGTTTTATAATTAATGAGGTATGTATTTTTAATAGTAACTTTTACGCATGTACGCTTTATGAGACTTTTTTTAAGTTCTTTCGGTGTATTGCATTTACTGAATGTGCATAAGAGGAATCATGTATAAGGGTAAACTATAGATTCCACGACATTGTAACTCTTACTTTCATTCTTATTAGCATGCTGACACCCAAACTAAATTTCAATTTGTTCAATGAACCCCATAAATGTTTGAGAAATTAGAACGACGAGCAACATTAAGTAAGTTTTGATTAGATTACCTTATTAATTATCTTTCGTAATTCAACTTTCGACTTGGAAAAGTATTGACAAGATTTTCCCCTTGTTTTAACAACTTTAATAATATCCACCTACCTTTATTATTTATCCTTCAAACTTCGATAAACTTTTCTTTTGCAAAAACCACCTACAACTTACGATTCACAGATATTTCTCTACTCATATGCAATTTTCCTCGTAGCATGTTTCCCTTGCAGAAATAATGACCTCCCAAGGTTTTCCTCCTCTTGTATCTCTCACTCAACCTAACTCCTGCTGGTCTTTCCGCTACTATCCAATTCTACGTTTGCTTATTTTCCAACTAATATACTTTTCTCCCTACGCCTCCAACCAAATTTTCTCCTCCTGCTGCTCCCAATTTCCCATTGAATTTTCCTCTCCCCGTCCGCAAAATAGCCTAGACACTCACACAACATGACGCTAGGAGTCAGTCTTCCTTATAGAAAATAATATTCGACAGGTCACTTGAACTTTCTGATATGAAAAATTATACGCAAACATCCTTCCCAACAGCGCCAACTCTTTCACAAGTTATGAATATATTTGAAAATATCCTTTAGAAAAACACAACACAAACAATGGGTGCATGCCTCCGCATATAATTTCTAGAGGGGAAGGTTGAGCCTCATAGAAGAGAGATATTTTGTCAGCTTTTGTTTCTCCTCAAACTCCACCACCAACGCAGACTTGATCATCAATTATTTATTAATTCAGATCATTGTCACATGACATGATGATTCATTGTGGGGAATAATAAATGAGCAAATTGCGCTCGTCTCTTTTGCTCCACCACAAAAACCAGCTACTTTTGACCTATGCACCGTTTAAAAAAGATATATTCTTCAACATTTCAGCTACCTTCTGCCACACTACGACTTTATTAAACGTTTTCCTGTTGTAATTGCGCAAGAACCATAATAATACGTGTCTAAGCCCTGTTATTATTGCAGAAGTCTATCAAGTGACGTGATAAATGATGCACAAAAGTAAACCAGCTTATATGATTTTTTCTCTTTAAAGTTGGAGCTCTGCAGGGGTTAAAAGAAAAATTGTAATGTGGCTATAAAAACCTACCATGATTCAATTAGCGTTAATGCACTCCCCTGAATAAATGTGGTATTAATATATGCATGTATAAATTGGATCAAACAAGTTGCATCGTTGTGCTCACTCGGTTTATTTGTTTCGTTGAGATAAGAGGATGATATGGGGTGAACTTTTTATTTAACTCGGAGCTTCAAACGAGATGGGCAGACAAGTAATATTTCTTACGGGATCTCATAAACATCTCATCTCAGTGTTTTCTGGCTGTACGCATTTATTATCTTCTTCAGACTCGCCTTATGCCTAGAAGTTTTTTTCGTTAAAGGAACGACATGGGAAAATGAGTGAAATGACAAGATACAAAATGGCCAGTCATTTATCATCAGGATGGAATGGATGTGAAGTGAAGGGTATAAAAATCAGGATGGTTGAAAAAGACTTGTTTAGTAGGGATTGCTAGTTTTGAAGCTTTTATCAAGATAAGTAGAAAAAGAGAAGAGATTGATGGGCACTTTGATGACATTACTGAAATCAAGGTCAAGCTGAGAAGAAGAAGAAGCATGAATGAACAAAGTTATCTTAATTAAGTTTCTACTTGTGAGAGAAGATGAAAGGGATAAGTTGCGCAAAGCTAGATCATCCTAAATTATGTAGGTTAATTAATTGCACGTGACTTGTAAAAGGGAAAAAACATTTGGGATAATTTTGTTTTAAAAAACTTTTTAGTGTGTATTTCTCCGGTACAAAGGAAAAAACAGAGGAGGAGGGAATTAAAAGCGTGGAAAGAGTTTTAGGGTTGGGTGTTCACTCTTGTGTTGATGTTGATACCTAATTTTTCCAATTTACTTTTGCATTCACTTATTGTTTACCTCGCTGGAGGCGGAAACAGTTTTGTATCTGTATATGTAAGACAAGGTTCCAAGGTACAATTATCTATATTGTTTGCTCCATTGTTTTCATCTTTTTTGCATTCGTATATTCAGGATAATTACAGTAATTATGAAGACCTCTAAAATAAAATTGAGATCACTTCCATTTCAACTTGGTGGTCGTGAAGCATGGAGCTGGTAAAAGGGAAGGAAATCGATATTACTTTAAATTTTGTGAATATTATTATTACCGTGGTCTATGCAAATTGCTTCCACTCCAATTACGCAAACCTGCCACAATTAATTATGCTCACCACAGGCGACAACTCTCTGAAAACTGCTAAATGCAAGATGACAGAGGAGAGAAGAAGTAAAATGTTTTTAGAATGACTGGGCGGATGAAATAACGAGCATATCAATTTTACTAACGACTTCCACTCATTCAAAGTGTCTTTGAGTTGAAAAACGAGAGAAAAAATTGCACTTTCTGCATAATATATGTTGCATTCATAGTCATCATAGTTGTTTGATGAATGTGTGCAAAATTGTAAACACTTTTGTGTGCTGTATTTGTGTCAAGTACGTTTACAGGTAAACACGTTTCTGTGTGCTTTCCCATCGCCGACAAAACGATTGAGATAACCTTACCGGCGACTTCGACTTGCTGCTTTTGACGGCACAACAATGATATCACAAAGTGTGAGGATAACTTTGTTTTTGCAATAGGTACAAGTACAGCGACATCAATTCTATAATGCATAATTTTGATGTGCTTTAAAATGGACTATTTAATAGAATTACAACGATAAATTATTTTGCTGCTTCAATTGTTTACTTATGTATGATTAAAAAACTTTTAGAATGACACAGTAATATCCTGCAACGGAATAATGAATCTTCCAGCTTGCCTACTTAAAAGTACATAGATATGAAAATTATGGGCGTTAAACTATACACCCAACTATAGTACAGGCTTTTCAGCAGCATAAATCTTTGATTTTCCTCGTTCCATCAAAATTTTTGACATATTTCGTTCGTTAAACTTTCAACCCTTAAATCAAACTTTCAACCTGCCACCTGTCAATTCTCAGTAACAAAATAATTACCACCCGGTTTGTGTCTACCAGAACTTCCTGTTTGTGCAAATATCACCCCTCAATGCATCATTCAATCTCATGCAACTGTCACCGTATACATATTTGAAATTGACCTTACTGAGAAAAAAAACTACATCAGCAGAAAAGCTTATAGCATTCTACTTTTCCCATGTTCATTTCACCACATCACAATATTTTACTATTATTTGTATCCAATCATTCTCTACCAGTTTTGACCGGAGGAGATCCAGTCATCTTGAAAAATTGCGATAACCTTGCCTCACAGCTTTTTCATTCCTTGCTATAACCAGTCAATATTTTACACTTGAGAGAGGCTCTAACGAGCAAATTGAATAATTTAAATTCACTTTTGCCAATTCCTCATCAGAGCTTCACTTCACCTCACACAAACCTCCCAAGTTGCTTTTCTAGTAAGCTGTGAGCTTCTCGAGATATATTTTCATAATTTAATAACATACTGATCAAATCAGCTCCTTTCCACTTAATTACTTGATATATTCCAGTCCTCTTTTATGTGTATACTATCACTATCTCCTCATGTTTGCAAGTCAAGCGAAAAAACTAATCTTGGAGTGAACAACACAGGTCATAATGATCAATCATCATTATCATCAAGAAGATCATCATCTTACAAGAAAAAATCTCAGATTCCAACGTGGGAAGCCTTACTCTCGTAAATTTAAAGATTTTTGTGTATCTATTCCACATACAAAGTGTAATCTAACAGGAAAAAAATTCTCATCTGACATGACTGCTTTTATATTATTTCGTAATGCTGGATTGGAAAATATTAATATGCAAATCATCCCCAAAAAAATAAAAGAGCTAAGTAATCAGTATGTCTTGAGCGTATTACATTACAGTCGTAAAATAGCTTGTAACAATCACAACATTATTATTCTGACTTTTTTCAGGTAAATACAAAAAGAAGATGTTTTTATTACTATTTTATTCATTCAGCGATTCCCAAGAATGTAATTATGAGTAGGTGGTAAAATATTATTTGCGAGATGGTGGCCACCACCAAATGAGAATAAAGAGGGTATTGAAACACACGGAAAGTAATTTTGACAAGAACAGAGTAAAAATCTCCTTTAAAAGGAGGGACCACGAGAAAATATGAGTTTCCAGTTGAGACTCCTTTTTTAATCAGTTTTTATTCTCATTCAAATAACTTTTATGGAATGGAATTTCTTTCAAAAGAGAACATGAATGTGGCAAAGGAGGATTGAGAGAAGAAGAAAAAATGTAGATATTAATATAAAGTTATGCAAGTGGCTTATGCTTACAAGGCTAAAATGGAGATGTATTCTTGTAAAACTATCTTCTCTCTTTGACTTGATGTTCTAAACTCATCAAACAAAAAATAAAAAGTACAGACTCAATGGGTAATATTCATTAGCATTTGTAATGAGAATGAGGAGGGCAGGTGAGTGAATGCATAGTAATGGGAGTTTTTCATTAGATCGTTACACGGAATGGGTTTGATTTAAAAGGAACTAAAAAAACGTAGTTATGAGAATTGAATGAGGCTGCTTTCATTACTGATTTGGATTAATGATTAGTTGTGGTAAAGGCTTGAAATGAATGAGGAGTAATTTGGAGTAATCTTGTTATACAAGAATTTCAGTTGGAGACCGTTCAATTATTATGTTTAAAGTTGTACACATGCATATATTTGGTATGGGAGATGTGAGAAGCTGATTTAATTTGAAGTAATTGAGTTAGTTATGAAAACTGTACGAAACCATTTTTTACTCATTTCAGATATTGTATTTATACGAGAATTTTATTTTGTAGTAGTTTTTGATTTTGTAGAATTTATTTTGTTGAAAGTGGTGCTACTTGACGACATTATAAAAACAGAGTGTCGTTTAAAAATTGATATTTCCACCAGATAAACAATATTGTTGCCGAAATACTTAAACATAAGAAATTTCTCTCTGTGCTAAATACCATATTCACAAGCAAGGTGCAAAAATTCTCCACCCGATAACAAACTCGCTATTGCAGTTACCATTTACGCCTAAAATTGCAGTCTCTCTTGCGGCAGTTCTTATCACGCAATAATATCCTCAGTTAAACCACCTACTATCCATTATCATGGCATTTATTGGTCATGAATGTGACAACTTTTTTCCTATCATCATAAAATTCCACTTGTGTTCAATTAACCACACTAAAAAATTCTCTTGTACACAACCCACTTGACTCATTCATTCATGAAAATCCATGCCCAATCCAAGTTTCAACCTTACTTTGTTCAGGACATTCATTCATTAACAGTTTTTTATCTTTATTTTCTCTCTCTCTCTCAAGTTCGACTTGACAATCCCACGCACACCTCGGAACGTCTTTTTCGTGTGACACCTGAGAATTAATGGATTTGCCGTGTATGCATCCCGCTCCACTCACATTTTGTCTCAATGTATTCTCCCCCACCTTTCTTAACCTTTACAAGACTTCTGCACTACAAAATCTCCCGTCATCCTAATGCTTACAACAAGTTATGCAAATGTTGAAAAAAATCTTAATGAATCTTCCTTACAAAGCAGAATACTTATTGCAAAAAAAATCATATATAAAACTGGCAATCATGCAAAGTAAACAAAATGCATATATGTGTGACCGAGCCCATATCTTGTCGTTCCCTTTTTTATCTTGAAATCTTAATCTTCTTCCATAGATCACTATAAAGCTGATGAAAGGTAATTTAAATTGACTCCTGTCTTGTCCACTTTATTCGGCACATTTCATTGTCAACCCATTTTAAAAATCCAATCTACTACATCCACCCATATTTTTAGTTTAGTGGTGAGCGAGAGTGGATTATAAGATAAACATCCTTAATCACAATCCTCATGATTAGTTGAATACATATTTGGAGCACATTTTGGATAATCATTCATCCATTTTCATACACTGAATATGATCCGCCTGTCATACTCCTTATCATGACAAATCCTACTTTTCAGAAGAATCACCCAAACGAGTTAGCCGGATGGGGTATGACTTCTGTCAACTGTCACGCAGCCAGTCAGCCCGTACATGAGGATTGTTTTAGGGTTATCAGAATGTATAATTTTTTACGTGCGTATGCATATATCTATCTCCCCTCATGTGTTGACAGAGTCATTGTTTACTTTGATGTTCTCCCTCCCAACATGATTCTCTGTATCATCAACTCCTGTGCTTTTATGCATTTTTTGTTTGTATGACCATATTTGATGTGGTAATTTCGCTGACAGAAGAAAATTTACTTGTGATGATGAGAATGACGAAGAGCTCGTTCATTTGCATACGATAGAACTATCAAAGTTGACGACAGAGGTATTTCATTGTTCTGCCTTTGCTTGCTACTTGCATACCCGCTCCTGTGAAACTATCAGGTTTACGTGGGCTCATTTCCTAGATATGCTCACGTAAAAACTAACAACCTCTCATGTATATCCTAGTTTTCCTTTCTTATTAACCGAATGTCATTTTGGAACGACAAGTCATTCCGGATTCTGTCCACTCGTACACGGAGGATATATGCGTAGCTAACTGACAATCCCATATCGGAATCGGGACGTCATCATATGGATGACGAGATTAAAAACATTCCACTATTCCAATATACAATTTTACTGACGGTACTGACTGTGATCAAACCAAGCATCAATGCAATCTATGAATTCTCAATATTCCTTAAACTATTAATGACGACTAACTCACACATTATTACAATTTATAATAACTAAAGACAAACATGTACCATCAAAACGCATAAAATGAGTCCGTTCACAGGCAAACTTTCCATAAAAATCAACTCTTCTATAGATACCAACCAATTTTATAAAATAAACATCCCACCCACACACACATCTCTCATGTCAAAACATTTTACACGCGGTTTTGCATTATCATTTCACTTGTCTCGAGAACAACATATGTTTATCTATTCCCATCCAAGCTCAACCCATCTTCACAACTGCTCTGAGATTTCTCCTCGATTCGTTTAAAAGGCAACTCACTTTTCCATCTTTTCCCCCTTCCGCTCTAATAATAACGCGCAAAAGGCAACACAACAGTTTGGGAAGGAGAAGCAAATCCTTGTCATGATGACAGGAGAAAATCCTATTTTCCTTATTGCTTCCCAAAACCCAACATCCTCATTGTCCTCATATGTTCCTGGTACTCTTTCCAAATACTAAACTACGAATTATACCTAGACGTGATAAAGTACGTCGCACTTTCGAAATCAAGTATAAAACTTGTGCAAGGCATGTAGCTCACCATCGTGAAATGTGAAAGATGAGCAAAAGTGAAAACAATTTATGTATTGATTACTCACCAAAAAATTCTGCTACTGTTTTATACAACCTCGTGAAAAAAGTACTTCATATGAATTACTGCACCTAGCACGACACGCTTCTCACTTTACTTTTTACTTTTTTAATGACGACCCCTGTCAAGTTTGCTGATGATGCATTCCCTCTGCTCTACTTTTTCCCTTTTTACAATGTTTACTCTCCTTCCATCGTCGATTACATCGACATATGAAGTAAAGTAAAGTAGTTTGGTAAGCAAAAATCAATCGATTCCTTTCTTCCTCATACTCCTCTTGACAGCTTGACTACACTACTAGGCTTTTTTTTACCATATCTCTACACCAAAATACCTCCATGATTCAAGCTTTTTCCCCTACTTTGCATAAAATTTCCTTTCTGTCATGTCATGTCAGCTTGTATAAAGATAAAAATCACAAAAGACTCTCTTTATATGAGATTCCCTTCATCTAATACAAGACCAGAAATCCCCACGGGTTAAAATTATGCTCTATTTTTTTCGAACAAAATAAGGTCACGCAAAACTTAGCTGGAAAGTATAAACGCTCTTTCAACCAACTTTTGTAATAAATGCGAAAAGGAGTTACAATCATTTCAAGAGTTTTAAACACATTTCACCATTAAAAAATTCTTTTATTACTGCCACTTTTATTATTACGCATTATTACAGTTCATTCAACCACTGATCACAAGCCTGATATGAGGATAGGAAAGGGAAAAAATCCTCAAACTTTTTTTTCGCATTTCCCAATCTCTGAAAATCTGACAGAAGAGCTTACACACAAAACCTATAAGAATATTAAAAGGAAAATGTGGAGCTTTTCAACATCACCGAGAGGAGGAAAAAATCCTTTAATCAATAAAAAACGACTGTTACTACTTTTACTACAGAGGTTTGAACTAACGTTGTTTTTCCCTTTGCAAAAGCTTCAAACAAATTACTTCAAAGGGAAATTGCTCAATTACCGACTCACTTCTTTATTCTCTCCGGCTTGTAAACTTGCCTCCGCCATCAAGAGGTCTTGAAAGAATGAACGCCTCAATACAATCAATCTTATAATACTAGCCTATATTATTTCCTTTTTCTATAACTTCCTTCCACTCCAGACGTCTTTTGATTTTCTCAATCATTTCCAACAACTTTCAGCTTTTTATTGCATTTGATGGGAAAAGAAAAGAGGAAGAAAACACATTACATTCAAATCCCTAAACCGACAGGGTTTCACAAGTGGAAAGAAAAGAGGAGAGATGACGATGACCTTTTTCCACAAAGAGGAGCATAAACAACCCGCCAAAAGACGGAGGGAATAAAAGACAAAAAAAAATAGTTTATTTAATTGGCTGGATTCAATTCAATTGAGAGGAAAAGACTCGCAAAGACAAAAAATGTTTTATTGGAGGATAAAATCCCGTTGAAAGAGTCATGTTCGCGGTGGAAAATTGACTTTTTGTTTACAGCAGATTTTTTTTTCTTTTAAAAATTGCCATGTTCAGCAAATTAGCTGTCAGCTAGAAAAATTAGAACTGGTTACGTGTAAACTCATGTCTTGTAAGCTTTTATAGGAAAGGGCAGCTGAGAAATGGAGTTTTTTTCCAAAGAGCTTTCTAGCTGTCATATTAATCCATTAAAAAGCCTGTAATCTGGTGAAATGTTCAAGTGTTCTATCAAGTGAAATAATGAAAGTACTCTTGAAGATAATCTTGAGTGGCTTACGGCAACTCTGGTTATAGTGTATGGAGAGAAGAGGCACAGTGAAATGAGAATGAATACACGACATGTTTCTCGTCTGTCCATGTGGATTTCAATTATGAAAGGGTTGAGGGAGTAAATGGAGATATGGAGATATTTTTGTGTAAGGATCCTGTATCGCTTCTGCTTTTTCAGAGAAAAAAAGTATATCTTGATGGGATGTGATGAGCATAGCATTAATAATATTAACGGATAAAGTCAAGACTTCGCTGGGGATATATTGAACGTCAGCAAAATTCAATGAGAGTGTTCATACAGCTTGTTTTTAGGGGAGAGATGCTAGCCATGCAAAAAATACTCTGAATAGATTGTAATCCTCTTTCTGCACTATAGTGTGAGCCGTGAGCTGAAGCTCTGGCTAAAAAAATGTGGAATCAGCCGAGCGCAAAGTTTTTTCTATTCAGCTTGCCAAATTTTTCCGCTGGCACATGGCAAATTGAAAAGACACTGACTTTTTAAGAATGCGTGTGTGCGTTTCCCTGTGTATAAAAAAATGGGTAGACTAGAATGAGGAAAAAGTTGGATGTATTAAAAAGATAAGGTTACATAGTTTCAAGTTGAAAGGACAAAAGCTACTGGATTTGGGTTTTAGCTTTATGTGAGGTCCTGCTTTGAAATTGCAGTTGTAAAACTGGAGTTTTAGGGAGAATACTAAAATCTCTAAAAATCGAATTAAAATATATTATAAAGTTACTCACCTCTTGTGCGTTTCATTTGGCCAGTGGGAAGAAATCGCTGGTGTTGAAAGGTCAAGTTTTGGGTTTTGGGTAACTTCTACGCTGACATTTTTACAGTAAGATGAAATTGTAATGACGACCACGGTTAGATCTGTAATCAACAAACAGTTCATGGATTAAACATCATAATAACATAATTTACCGGCAACATCAATCAACAGTTTTATTGCAATTAATGATCAATCTAACTATAAAGCAAGAAGCGAGTACACGTGTGCCCTTAAATCAGGTCAATTTTCAAGTTTATACTTCCGCATCACCATTTTTCTCTTCCCAGTCATCCACCTTGACAAAGACTTGCTTTGATAAGTGCTCACTACAGCTTGAGCTTCTTTATCAAATCCTCCATCTCCATATTTTTGATACACACATGTATATGATAATCATCTTGAAGAAACTATATTGTATACAATCATTCCATCAATCTCAGTCTCCACGTGGGTATCTCCTAATTTGTCAAACTTTTATCTTAACCTTTTCCCTATTACACATATCCCTACACAGCTAATGCATTAGCACCCCTATTAATTTTCACGTCTTCATTCTCTCACATTTATCAGGATGAAAATCCTGTCTTGTCTTGAGAAGAAGAGTGGATTTGCGATCAGACTTTGATGATTACGCGATTTACACCATGGCATCATCGCAACCACATCTGCTTCATAAATTTCTTCCTCATGCTCATTCATTTAATCCATTTATGTTTATATCCACGCATATCCTCATTGACGCGTATATAGTGAAATGTTCCTTGTTCCGGGGCACACACAACAGTAAGTAATAAATATGCTAGTGAGGCGTAAAAAATTGGGAATTTTAATGGAAAAAATTTCCCCGTCGATCCCATCTTCGACCCTGCTATCAAATGAGAAATTTACGGGGAACATCAGCGAAGAAAAAAATCTAGAAAAAGATGAAGATTGACAGTGGAAGAGAAGTCAAGCGTCAAGTAGACAGATAATAAGCAGCCAAGCGAAAGAACTCCTCTGACAATGATGCTTGCACAGAAGGCTGATACAAATTCATGCATGTACTTATTTTTTTATGGAAAGAGAAAAAAAGTCAATCAGTTAAAGTCTATAAGAAACAATACACAATGGATGAAGCAACAGTCATCGAAGGGAGAAAAAATGGTCTCTGGAGAAGGAAACCTTTTTTTTCCTAGAAAATCTTTTGTATATCCACTCACTACAGAGATTTACACATGCATACACATATGCAAAAGTATCCACGTGATGGGTTCAGAAGATGATATACAAGTTCACTTTACTATGGAGAAAGAAAGAGGCATAAAATATGGTAAAATCTTGTAAAACGGGGTAAATCGTTTGGAAAGACTTTTTTCCAGCCTCGTTACACACTTTCCATTTGAGTAGCTTGAAACGCTAGAGAAAAAGAATATCTCTAGTAAACCAAAGGAGTATAAGCACTTCTTAACAAACACGATAAAGGAGAAAAATGTATACAGTGGGAGAAGACGACGTATCTGGATGAAAACGATTTTTTCTTGGAGAAAAAAAGTGTAGCTATATATTCCACTTATATGTAGTTGCCTATGCACAACATTATGCATCCTTTCCATGTGCTTCCCTACAAAAGAGGAAAATGTGTTTCTAGCGTGGCTTACTTGCTTCGTTTCATTCTCCAGCTGGAAATCTTGGAGAGACAAATGGCATGTATCTGGAAAACACAGTTTTCTCCAAGAGTTGCGGCTACCTTCTGCCCTGGAAACCTGGTTTATGGCTTTTTGCCCCAGTACATTGATGCAGTTTTCTGAAAAACTTTCTTCCAACTTGTACCACCTCCCATGTTACACAAAAGTGATGCATATGCATGCCAAAATGTATCCAAGGTGGGGAGTCCATCTTACTTCGGAAATTTAGTATACACATTGGTTTTCTCCGCTTTGGAAATTAGGAACAGCTCTAACTGCAGGATACATACTTTTTCAACTTCAAATAAAGCGAACACCCTGGAGGGGCTTGGAGGATCGAAACTTTTTTCAAAGAATTTCAAACTGCACATTACCCAATGTGTGATATAGGATGCATGCGAAAATTGCAAAATTGGAACGTGCCATAAGACATTACGTTTCTGTTCCCAATAGACTTGTGCAAATGTAAAAGCAAGTATGCACAACTAAGTTTATGTGGACCACCTCCATTCTCACAAAAAGAAACTTGTAAACAAAAACACAGTGAGAGGCAGACATATATGAAAGCTTTCCTCCAATGAGTAAAGATTTGTTTGTCTGGGAGAATATTTAAAACTTTGAAGATATTCCTTCCAGTGTGTTCCACAGACGTAAATAAATAGTTGGCGCTAAACTATAAACTGGTGATATCCCTCCATTCAGACTTTTCCTGCAATGCTCTCCAAAGGAAAATCCTTTTTGGGCTTTTGGCTCCACGCAATATTATATCTTTATACGTTTATCCCCTCCTATAAACCCATATTGTACTCGAGGACTTTTAAAGGAGAAACCGCATTTTATGCTAGACATGGTCTTTTCTGCGAAATCTCCAAGCGATTCTATAAAAGGCGAAAGGAGCCTCTCTCTCTCTTTTACTCACTCACACAAGGCATGGTAAAGTTGGCTCAATGAATGCAGTGGTGTTAGGTAGTTGAGTTTTTTTTCTAGAGGAGACTCCACTTTTTCCGTCTCTTGTGACTCCAACTAGAATATCTATAGTGTGCCATTGCTACTCTATTCGATGGAGGAGTTTTTTTTAGCGGAGGAGTTTCCGAGAAAAAAATATTCAAGTTGAACTCACAACTAGAGGACATGATGTGAATTCCCGACTAGAGAATCGCTATTTAGGCTCTGATACACTCAGAATATGAAATAGATGATGGTGGATGGAATTGCAGCAAAGGAGGAGGCTGGATAAAGAAGAAAATTTTTTACTCTTCGTGCAACGAGAGTTCAAAAGAGAAAAAACAAGGGCAATGTTCAAGAAAGAAGGATGCTTATAAGAAACGCACGGCTTCATTTCCACCGTTCCACTTTTTTTTAAAAATGCGGATTATAAAGAGGGAACTTTTAAACTTGCAATTTCCCTCAAGTATTGAGGAAAAGAATTAAAAACGAGACAGAGATATAGTGTGTTATTTTTCGCTGATTTTTATTACATCCTAAAGTTTCTTTACAATCAAGAAGATGGAGGGACAATGAGGAAATGGAAATAAAGAAACATCACATCCGCTTGTGCCTTGTCGATAATAATTTGCGATAAATACACGTTTTCTCTTATGTTGCAAGAGAATCTCATGCGTATTTGAGAGATGGGACTGATGGGAGCCTGTGAGCGGAATGTTTGGAAAAGATTGCTATGCTGGATAGAGGAAAATCAAGTCTGCAAAGCAAAGCAAGAGAAATGCCGAGAAAGAAAAACAAACATTACATCCGCTCTCTATTCCTCCGGCTTCTTTTTCTTTATTTTTTTCCGGGCGAACGCGGAAAACGCATGGGCATGTCATGTCATCCATGAAATAGAAAATATTTACAGGATGCTGAATACGAGGAGGAAGATTAGAGAATATAAAATTGTTTGGAGTATTGAACAAGGTGTAAAATCTGGTATTGTGTGCCTAAATGGAATGCACGGTCAGTTTGAACCCTTACATTTTATTTCGTCATGGTGCTGTCAAATGTTTCGATCTATTATCGGCTGCGATTTGTAAAAGCAGAGCAAAATAAATTTTGACTTGTAAAATATACTTTTAGAATAGAATTTCGATAAGCAATGTCTCTTCCAAGTAAAATTTCCAATGCGTCACCCCAATCATAAAAATTTACGTCTGTTACATTCTCCCCTCGTAAATAATGCAAGCTCTGCTCGTTATTTACTCGAGTTTCCGTCTTGTTCCAATATCTTCATTTTCATCCACTCCACGAGCAAAATTGCTGATTTATCGAGGAGATACACAAGTAATAAGCCATAAGCGTACAAATATTTACCAGGTCCATTACTGTTATTGCTGTGGTGTACACGTACACGTACACTACATCTTTTATACAGTCGCAGTGAAAAGCGAGTTCTGTTTTTGATATTCTAATTGACTAAAAAAATAATACAATTCCGTTCCATTTCGCTATTTTCCATTATCCCAAACCCACATCGCTTTCCACATTCTAAATCATCAGAGAAAATATATGGTTTGTAAAGTGCACGCAAAGACGTATGATTTCTCTGGAGGAAATTATTTCAAATTTGCTTGCCCAACCTATTTATCCCAACCAGTTGCCATCAACTCTAGCCCAGCAAACTTCCAGACTTTCTCTAGTGAAACGAGACAACTCGAGAGAAACACATTTTTTCCTCATCAGGTACCTTTCCCAACCTTCCTCTCGCGATCCTCTCAGAAACAAAGGTAAAAAGCCTTTTAGATTACTTGAAACTCTGCAGAGCTCTGGAAAAACCCTTCTAAAGCTCAAACACACACATTCCCTTTTCTCCACAAGAAGTGGCACGCTCCAGGCTATTTTCGAGAGGATATACATATTCTTATCCTCATACAAATATCTCACAAAGCAAGTTACTAGATATATGCACAAGCATACCATATCTTAAGCTGCTCTAGAGAAAGTGCGAGCTTGCCTCCGTCTTCCTTCCCTATCATCATCAATTTTCAAGTAGAGAAAGACCGCAAATCGATTTTTCTTCGTGGTAAGTGATGGAATTAGACTAGACCCTTTTTCCCTCCTTTACAGAGTTAACCACCTCCACCTACCCTACACACATGGGTATTTTGTATCACTACTAAAGTTTCCTTACCATATGTGCAAAACCTATTTCCACTTTTGCCTCTCCATATGTAACCAACTTTATCTTTTGTACGAGCTCCTCTCCGGAATATTATACTTGTGCTTTGGAACAATCATAGAAATTGACCAACTATCCAAATAAAGGAGGAAACTTCTTCAAGTGTCATGCTGAGGCATATTCCCTCCACACGAGAGAGGGCTAAAGTATATTTGCATTGAATTGGAAACCCTTTCCAGCTCCAGAATTCCCACTGATTTCTCATTTCGCATTCTCAAGAAAGACTCCCCACCACCCGGTTTGGAAGTCTCGGCCCGCTGCCTTTTCCAAAAGATATCACTTCCCATGATGATAATGATGATGGCAATGGCCAAGTGCAAACAAGGAAACGAGACAGGTGATAAAATAGAACGGAAATTAGCTTTTCTTCCAACGCCTCCGTTGTTCTCTTCAGAAAGGAGATTACATTACAAGGTATGTTTCGAGTCAACCTTCGAAATAAAAGTCATATTCCCGATGCGACCAGCATGATGACAACATTGTGAAAATATCATGTTGTGCTAGCTGTCTCCCTTACATATACGATGAAGGTGGTGGGGCGAATACATTATGCATAATATTTTCAACTTGAGATGACTCGTGTAGTGCTGCATACGAAAAGATAAATTAGGGATTGATACAATATACCTTTAGATTTAGATATGTCTACATGAGTTGTCTATATTATGTACTAGATTTGGAAAAGTTTGTCGTTTTATTTTCCGCTCTGAATAGTACACATGTCCGTTTCCCTTCATCATCATCTTCCAAAGAGAGAATTTTTATTGCATTTTCTCTCAGTGTATTTCCACTTCTAAAAACTTCCAGAGAGAAACAAAAATAATTCATGGTGTATGTTGTCCTCTCTTTTTGGCGGAGGAGAAGAGTGTCTTGTTATTTTTTCATTTCTCTCTTGGATATTCATGAAATGTGTGTTTTTATATGTATGTCACTCCATATTCCTTGTGGTCATCTATTATGCATAACATTCTCAACCTGGTAGACTGTGAGAGAGGAATGAAATAAATAGAGAGAAGGATGTGCAAGACGAGATATTTTCTTTTGAGGGAAAATATACTTTTTTTGTGTAAAATTGCGTAAGATAAATTGTCCCCTTGTTGCTTTTGTGATGTTGTATAAATTTCTCTCTCTCTCTTTCCGCTTCTCTGTATTATTGCTTCTCTCTTTAGTAAAAAGAAACAAATGACAATGACAAGACTGGAGAGGAGACCATAAGGAGAAAATAACAAGTTGTGTTAAAATTTGTGTCCTTTCAGTCACCATATTATGGTTACACAAGAGTCCAAAAGAGATATATATTCTTTATCTGTGTGTTTCCTCCTACCTTCTACACAGATACCTATGGTCCTCTATCCTCATCCAAAATGTAGAAGACTCGTTTCCTCCTTACGAAATGAATGGAAAATGTCGGAATCTTCTATTCTTATTATTATTACTACCCTGCACATAGATATGTATGCCTTATTCAGTAAAATTTTCGGGAAGTGCTTTTGAACTCCCAACTTGATATCTGTTTTTTGTTGTTCCACAAAATTGTTGTTTACTGAGAGGATTTATTATACCGTGAATTGCCTCAAGGTGGCCGTCCCTATTTTGCGAAAAATATCTCCTCTCTGTAACATTTTCCGCCTTTTATCCCGCTTTTCGTAAATAGCTTGAATAAATAACAAACCTTGTATCTTTCTAGTTGACATAAAGATATTCATTCATTCATAGTCCGTCATAAGTATTACGTGAGGTTTTCTTCTTCGACGGTGAAAATGATACAGTGCATACACTTATTGCTGTACAATTTTTATGCATGCATGCATGCATATTTTCTGTAAACCATTATGTAAAATAATATTCTCAAAGATTGAATGAAAACCGGCACTATTTAGGTATATTTTTTATCCACATGAAAAATGATGTGTGTACACATAAAACATATTTCAGCTAAGACGTCTCACAGTCAACAGTGGTAATAAGCAAGCACCTTAGGAAATTCTCTTAGAAAAAAAATCCTCTTTAGTAGACTCACGCACTTTGCAACTTGAGTAAGTTAAACTTACTTAAATTATTAACGATAATGGGACAAACAAGCAAAAAGGACCAAGCCCATGTTGCAATAAAGTGAAAATTGTGTGGACACAAGACAAGGTCTTCTGCTGCTGTAAAACTTGTACAAGTCACACTACAGCTACAAATCATCGTTCCCTTTGCTCGCAGGAAAACAAGTACAATGGCAAGCACAAGTAGCAAAATAGAGAGGAAAAAACATGAATGGGAAAAATGGGGAAGACGAGCCATTCATAAATTTTGTGAGAAGAGGTTTGCAACACATTTTTCTCCCTTTCTTCCTCTTCTCACTGGCTTCCACAAAAGGCGAAAAGATATTGACACTTGAGAGTTGTATTTTATTTTGAAGGGGATGCAATAATGCAAATGCAATATAATGAAAAATGTCGAGTGAGAAAAAAATGTGAATATATATATTTTACTGCCTATATGAGTTTAAAAGTTTCCTTTTTTATGAATGAACCTTGTGAACTGAATAACGCAAAAGGACACTAAAGGCACAAGATGCTTTTGATGAGTTGAGTTAAGACAACAAGTTTATTCACAGGTTTTCAGCCAGTGTCAAGTGTTTTCCTGAGACATTTTCTCAAGATGATGAACACACATTGGAAGAAAATAAGAGACAAAAGGAAATACAGAGAGGGGTCTGAAAAGGACGGAAATTCTTCAACTTATTGTCCTTCATTCCTAGAACCTTAGTGGCAGCCCACTTGACTGGTATGATTAAAATACTGAAGGAAGAGAATTAATTAAATAATTTGCTTCGAAGAAGCAGTTATGTATCTTTTGTTATGGGAAATAAAGCAAAAGAGAAAAAGAGAAGCGAGACTGCTCCTTTGACCTAGATTGTTCTCTCTCCTTGCTCATATATTTCACCTCCAGCTGTATCGATTAAGATGAGCCCAGCCACGCCACAAAAAGAACTGGTAATTATTTGTAGAAAATTATATTACGACTGACTCGATCAGTATCCACCTATTCCAGAGGTAATTCCATAATGTGGAAAAACATTCCAGAGGATATGAGAACGAAGCCGTACAAAACACCCATGCCACTCTGTCAGTCATTCTGGAATGAGGAGTATAGTATAGTTTCGTGGATGAAAATGGCAAGCCCATTACTTGTGCATGACTAGTGGAATAATAACTCCTTTCTATTGGATCCCAGCACGGTATCCATGATGCATATAATCATAATAATACACCACTTTACACCACACAAAGCCTTCCAATTTCTCCAGCCACTTTTTTCCTCTCTCCCGTCAAACTTTTAATGGTAGGGTTTCGGTTTCGCTTTGTGGACGTGAGCCATAAGCAATGTGAAGGATATGAATGCGATGAATATTATACGTGCTCTGTTATGCAAGAGAAATTCTCACTTATCGTTAGGCTCTCACAATTTAGCAAGTTGGAAAGCAATATCTGTCGAGGAAATGTGAGCAATAAAAGGTATGAAAGAGGAGACACAATGCAGTTTCACATGTGCGCGGATAATTACACGCAATAAAATGCAGTTACCTCCATATTTACTCCGATGACTTCCCATTTATATTGCATTGCATCACATCACTCACTTTCATACAGTGAGAGAAGACGTAAAGGTGAGGGAAATAATTTTCGAGTGTGTAGAGTAAACATAACACACTGTTGTGGCGATGGCCTATAACTTGATAAACTATTTATGACTACATATCTATATTTACATACATACGTATATACAAGTTAAATATTGCTCTCGTCTACTTTTTACCTTCAAAAAAGGAGCAATAGCCTAAATGAATAAATAAACATGAGCAAATAATGTGCCGAGGCAGGAGGAACTAAAGCCATAGTGCTGATGGGATGATGATGTTAATGTAATAAAATTTGGTGTGTGTAGTAATATGTCTGTGTATTTATACATATGGCCTACACACACAACTAACTCTAGAGGTTGTTGAGGCTGGGAATAATTTTCAAACATTGTGTTTCCTTTTCTATGGTAGCTAATACTAGCGGAGAGCCACAAAACAGCTTTCACAAATTCAAAACAGAATACCTACTTAAGGAGAATGAGAGAGCAAATGTTTGTGTGCTTGTGCATGCAGACATTTTGCATAACAGCTTTTTACACTCGGCTCGAGAATACATTAATATTACGTAAACGAGGTGGAGTTAAATGAAAACTCGTGTCGTATCTTGGATTCATCTGCATGTTGTGGTTTTAAACTAGGATGGTAATGATCACAAATCACAATGATGTTGCTCCACTTTACTTTATTTACCCTTTTATTATTACATTTTATAATTAAGATTCGCATCCTAATCAAAACACATTTGCACGTAAGCAGGAGCAGCATTAGCGTATGTAATTGAGAAAGAAGTGGGCTATATTGACGGAGACCATATTTGGTAGGAATAACAGTTTCGAAATATAGGCTTGTACATAAGAGACTAATGAGAGAAATCCTAGACGGATGTGTCACATCCCGTAAAAAAACTCTTTCCCAGTTAGACACTTCAATTGCTAACAAGCTAACTCTGTTTTCACCTCTATCCTTATATATCTTATCTTCCGGTTGCAGAAACCTACATGGGTTACTCATTTCCAGTTAGTTTACTGGCATAATTACTCTTGCTTGTTTGGTTGAAGGAACATTTCCCGAAAAACTTTCCTCTCCTGATGATATTAACCTACTAGGAAAACATGCCATCACGCTAAAATGTTTTTCATTCACCTCCCTCAAGTAATGAGGAAAACGCAACAGTCTGCTTGCCAGAACCGCACAGACGACTCCACAAAATCCACATCACCCTTTTGCCATATATCCTAGGAAATATATATGCATTCCGTTTCAAAATTCTCTGCTCAACTGAAAACTGAGCCCATTACACTCGGCAAGTTTTAGCCACATGCACAAGCTGCAGAGATGGATGGATGGATCAGATGTGTGGTGTTCTAAACATATTTCTCTTTATCACAACAACACAGTATAATTTCCACAGACTTTGTGTTATGTGCTACTTGCATTATTGCATGATTTTTGATAAAAATTTGAAAACATGCAAGCTCAATAGGGGAAAAGGCATTTTTCACCAGGAAAAATATATTCATACTTATTCCCTGGTGTTGCATTGGATAAGGTTATGTACTAGTACACCCAGCCATGATAATGATTCTCATACATAAATAAAAAGAACAACAACTTGAGGCTCATACATGTACTTCCGAAAAAATAGATCTCCATTGCAGAATCCCGAGTGGATATTGTTATGCATGCATGCATGCATCCAAGTGTTATTGCATAGCTATAAATATTTCACTCGCCAAGTCACCAGAGATCACAGGTCTTTTGTTAGCTTTGCCCATCGGACGTGGACTCGAGTGAGCACACACACACCACGAGTCAGATTAAATGGCACAAAATGGTGTTCCAGGACAAAAAAGGCGATTGCTCTGGAATGAATGTATACAGTGACCTTTTTTCCCCAGCCGGTTTCCTCATTTTCTGTGCATGAATGACTGTGGGTTTTTTTTGGGTGCCCTTGTTTCCCAAAGTCCACCCACCACCACCCGAGATAACCCAAGAATCGTAATATTTATAATAGCATGTGTGTATATCGTTCGTGGTCCGCACTTGTAATGGCAGATGCTGCCATCCCACTTTTTCCTTTGACAGGATGAAGGTGTACAATACAATATGCATGGGGATATCAGATTCTCTGATCCTTACGCTCGACATAACGTCAACCAAGACTGACGGAAAGAGTGAGTGAGCTGGAGTCGATATCCAGTCGGCCTGGATGTGACGTAAGCCCTGAGTTTCATGTTTGGTTATATACAATCCCCAATAATGCAGGCATTTACATGTGTGCATTTATGCTTTTTTTACGACCGATCACTCCACAAGATATCAAACGGGAAAGAGAAAATATCTATGGGAGCTATCAATGTACAGCTTCATTTCTGAATTTTCTATGAGGATCACTCACTCCTCTCACATGGAGGGAGAACATGGTACGAATATTTTTTCGATATTCATGGCGCATCACACAGTTTAGTTGTTTAGATTTTTGGTGGGGAAAACACGGGAAATTTTTATTTTTTCTGGGTTCCCACGCAAGAATAAAAATGAATCCCGATGACTAGTCAAGTTTCCTCGTATCGGTTTTTTTGTGTGGAAGTATAAAAAACGTAAACTTCTTAAAGTGGAAAAGGAACCTGGGATAAGAATAAGTTTGGTCTGGAAGTTTAACTTGGTTTACTACTGACTCACATTTTTATTGCTATGCACAAAACGCTCGATTTTTATGGACAGGATGTGATGTGCCCTACATTATTTGTCCCTTTTCGTCTTTTATATATTTACAAGTGGAATGTATATTGGATACTTTTCCGGTTAAAGTGGAGCCCTGCCACTGCCACTTAGGAATGGCCAAAAGGAATGCATTCTCTATTCCTCTTTTTGGCACAAATTTTACTCAAACACATAAGTGTACACACATGTCAATTGAATTTCGATATATATCCAATTGCAATTCCTTCCTTCCTCCATTTTACGGCCAACTCTAGTCTCAATAGTCGCATCTGACTTGACTAAAACTAGTATATATTGTAGGAAACATATTCATTCCAACCCAACATAAAAAATCAACCAGGCTCCATCGACGAATATTTTTTGGCCACTATTTTATATCGATTGTTGAAAAAAAAACTTTCAGGGGTTGGAGTTGAATAGAGAGAAAAAATTTGCAAGAAAAGATAACTCGTTGGAGTTTCTCACAAATACTCTATACACGCAAAGACATTTAAACATACATATTGGGTGTAATATTGGATAAATAGAGAACTACACATAAAGTCAACTTTAACTACAAATACATATTATATAGTCCTCTGCTGCACCAACAACTGGCCAAGCCAAGGGAAAACGAACACCAGTTGTGTGAGTTGAGTAAGTAGAGAAAATTGAGCATAAATATGCAAAGTTTTGCCTATTCAAGTTGTTGTCATTTTATGGAAATGGCTTTTGTGTATATTATACATATTTATATACTACTTATACCTGTTTATACACCAAGTTAGTGTTGTATAACAAGCCTAACTGTATACATTTTTGCTATTCCGTACATTAGTAGAATTGTCCTAGATGAAATGTTTACTTTTCCCTTTAAAAATTCCAGAGTCGTTACTCCACTCGGGGTAAAAAGCTGTCAGTATATTTTTTTCTTGGTTCTTACTTTCTCGTAGTGCTGAAGCTATAAACTTTCCCTTTCCACTGAACCTCCTCGTTTCCCACATTTTTCCTAGTATGCATTCAATATTGTGGAATTACTTTAGAAAAATTGATAGAAATCAGCATTCAACACCAGCAAACAGGAAAATGTTTGGTGTGTGTTGCACATCAACATGTAAGTAAAAAAAACTGTATAACGAGAACACCCCGCTACAATCACATTTTCACATGGCGTGCGTCTCTGGAAAAAGAAAAGTTTTTTTTCTTCATCTTGTTTTTCCACATGTCGTAAACATAAGTATGAGCAAGAAAGAAGCTTTCGTACACGGGAAGAAAAACGCTCCCGTGTTTTCCCTCCTATTCCAAGATGGTTATTAAAGTTTTTGGGTAACAACCTACAGGGAAAAAAGGAACATTTCCACTTTTCAACGGTTGTTAGCTCAAATGACAGATTTGATAATGAACAAGTGAGCAGTTGCTCGTTGTCGCAGTGGGAGCTTTCAACTGTGATAAATATGTCGGTTTTAGAAGACACCCCTGTAGCTACATATCAAGGCATGGACAACAGGCTGTCATTACTGTTGCCGTTTTTGAAGCAAGGAAGGCCAATTGATAATTACACTAATAGTTATTGTGGAAGAAAGTTTTGAATTTTAATTGGATCCTTTCACAATCCCTCATTCACAAAATTATGGATAACTTCGGTGTTGCTTTTATAGTTTAGGAAGTTTGACTGATTTCTACCACTGCGTTAGGTACATTAGGCAACGGTTGGATATTGACAAAAGCAAATCGTAAACACTGCGTTTCAAATTCGCAATTTCCACATTCGCGAAAACACTAATTTACTCTGGGGTACGCTGTCTGGAAATGAATTGGCTAGTCTCTGTTGTTCTCTCTGGATATTACATGCGTTTCGTACACACTCATTTTTTTTAGATATGCAACTCAAATCACGAAATCTTTCATTTCTGCACATGAAAGGCACAAGGGCTTAAAGCATATTTTCCCTTTGCATGATTCTTGACATTACAACCAATTCGTTTGTGGAGTACCGTAAAAGCTACAAAAACTAGATGAGAAATGAGCAGACTTTCTTTCATTCTCATGTAACTATTTTTTTCCCTTTGCGTGGTCCATTTATTTGCGTGTTTACCCATTTATATTGCATTTATATAGGTAGTGCCTTAAATAACTCTGAAGAAAACCACCCCGTCACAAGCAATTTCGCGAACCAACTCATTTTCTTTTTTCACCTCAATAACCTAATTCCATTCTTGCAGAAAAATATTACGCAACTACAACCAAACCCATTTTCTCGCTGACTTTGATTCATTTTTTTCCTTTGATGTAATTCCCTTCTTGCTAAAGAAGAGAGTTGCCGAGTGGCTGGATAAAATATGAAGTCATGACAGAAAACCAACATAAATAGGTAGTTACACTAGCGATAGTGAAATGTATCCTAACACTAGGCACGGAGCATATTTTGCCTGAAAGGAATATAAAAAGTGGCGATTTACAACTACTTTCAACTTTCTCCCATGTAATTTTCTCACAATATCTCATTTTTTACTAGTCATCGCACGCCTCCAGCCTTGTAATGAACAACAATGTTGCACTTTAATTCACATGATTAAATTACAAATGACTGCTCACTGCTGTGTATTCTATTACAAGGGAACCTCCAATTCGCCATGATGTATAACCCATGCACACCGAAAATATCCCGTTGAATGCTTTAATATAACAAAAAATATATTGTAAGTTAGGAACCGACAAAAAATATCCTTTTAATGGAATTGATTGAAATGGATTGCATCTCTGTAGTCGACTTAATACGAAGAAAAAAAGCGTGAAAAAAATGCATGCTTACATTCCTCCAACGACTCTTTCGGGTGTACACAATGCAGAAAGGAAATAAATTATTTTTAGCCTCCAAGCTTTCGTTTTTTCCTCTTCTGATAAGTCGAACAAAAATCCAGTGGAATGCGGGAGCCTTATCCTTATCAAGTTTATCGAGTGGAATGTCGTTTCAAGTGTGGAAGCACAAATTGTAAAGGATTTCGAATGCGATATCCCATACTTCTTTATGCACACATGAGTGAATACAACTTTTTACGAATGAGTTTGGCTGCTAAGCGGTTTTTGTAAATTCAAAAATAGACTGAGGAAATCACTCATTTGATTATCTTTTTTCAAATCGGAGAACAAGGGAGGGAGACAAATTTCGAAAAGGAATTTGTTTCTTTTCACGGAATGCATGAAAAAGCAAGCGTTTCCAAGTTATGCACTGATTGATTTGATAATTTGTGTTGTTCGAATCGAGAGGAAAATGCATGCGAGAAAATCGCCGCGAGTCTTCAATTTGGATATTTGTTTATCACACGAATACACACACACAGTGCGTGACGTGTTTTGCTACGGGCTACTCTAGTTTTATGGTAGGCGGTTACACTTGCAATGTAAAGTAGATGCAGGAACGGGCGGGATTTTCAAAATTCAAATTTTAAAAGCACACTTTTACATTTACAATGTTGATACTATATTTTTTACACACGATGAAGGATCATCATTAAGTGAGCTTGTAGTGAAGTAATAAAATAGGCAATAATGGAATTTAAACTTTTTCCAGTAAAACATGTTATTTTCTCTCGTTTTTTTCCACACAAAAGTGCTCCACAAACAATTTTAAACGAAAGCGAAGTATCATTACGCAAAATACATGTGGACCCCATCAGCATCCCATTTGGAGGAAGCAAGAGGATATATATTTTTCTTCTCGTGTACCTAATATCCGACTCCATAAAATTGACGAATTGCTCTCTGGTAAGCGAAAGGACTGCACAAATTACACCACTTATTTCCTCCTCTAAAACTTGCATAATAACCAAAAGAACCAGAAAGTACTTTAGTAAGTGCTTCTTTACTTTTCCGACATTAAACTTGTGTGTGTCTCTCTCTTGAAAAAATCCCGTCTTGTAAACTCATTCTGGAGGAGCGGAACTTCAAGTGCTTTTCTTCGTGTAATGAAGTCATGTTAGTTCGTGTTCGTGTGTGCTCTTCTTTATGCATAAATATGGTGTAAGAGTACTTGGTTGGTAATAAGTATGTGTCATTTGTATGGCTTTTTCCTTATAAAATATTATACCATTTTTTCTGCTCTCCATCCCTCCCTCCACTTTTTTTCCTCCATGCATAAAACTTGTGGAAAAAAGACCTGCCTTCTAAGAATGTGCAAATGGATCGTAACATGTTTGCTTGGATGTAGAGGTATACAACGCATATAAAATGAATTTTTTAACTTCATTTTTAGCTCACGCATGAAACCCCCTCCACATGTCGGTTAAACGTTCAGAACTCTCGTGCTCGGATACCTTAACCTTTTAGAAAAATAAAAGGGAATGCATTTATTTCCTCCTTTCCCTTAACAGGGAAAATAGTGCAATGTAACAATGTTATATTATGGCATTTAGGAAGGAGAAATTACTTTTACAAAAAAAAAGTTTTTACTCTGTTCCCTTCTTGTATCGTATCGTACCAAGTTTTTTTTAGATCTTTGATATATGGTTGTGGGTAGCGGTAGTAAAAAGCTTTACTAGTTTTACTTTTTTTCAAGGATCATTATTGTTTGTTAGACTTTTGTCCGTGTAGCATACACCTAAAGATTGCTTCTTGTATGGAACACTTTAACAAGTAATTCTTGGGCCAAAAGGAGGGATTGCTTGGTGATGCAATATAATGGATACAAACCAGCCACCACCAAGACCGACCTAACAGTGCGGTATGGTTATGGTAGTGGAGGAAAAATACCGACAATAATCGGGCATTATATGAGGAGTAGAGGAAGAGAAAAAGTATAAGCTCAATTTGTGAAACAGAAGAAAAGTCTAAGACGAGACGACTCGTTTTTCTCCGTGAAAGGAACAAAACAAGGAGGAATGCATGTAAGAAAAAAGGCTTAAAGGCTCCATGATTTTTATGGCATGTTGGAGGTATCCTAAGTATATTTTTGGCAGTAGAGAAGTCACTCTCTGTATAGGTATATTTGAGTATATGACTACATGATCGTACAATATATGCCATTGTACTTTTTCGGGTTTTTACTATTTGCTCTTTTTCGGTTTCTTTTCTGGTTTGCTGCTTTTCCTCTCTCTCTCTCTCCGGTTATTTCATGACGACGATGATGGCCAGAAAGCCACGTTATGTTCACGTTTTTTGGTTAAACTTTTTCCCAACCTCTTTAGCCTCCAGCTCTTCCATAACACGCTACACCACAATCAAATAAGTGAAACCAGTCGAATGGCCTAGAGTTTTACATCTTTTCCTTTGAAACAACACTCACTATTGTTTTGGATCTGACCGAGAAAAAAAACGTCGGGAAAGGAATGATGCAATAATACTCAAACCAAAGGTATAAATAGTCGCCTATAACTTGTACCCGGAGTCATTACCCGAGTGGTACGCAATCTTTAGGTATTTTCTTGCAATTTACACAAACAATGAGTACAAAAAATATATACGATTCGTGAGCGATAAAAATGTTTTCTAGGTAAAATGACGACACTATATACACAAGGTAGACATTTTGAATTGGGGAAAATAGTCGGTAACCAGAAACCAGAAACATGGCACTAATAGACATGCATAAAAATTCCTTTCGGAAAATTCACCAGTCACTAGAGAGCTGTCATTCACTGGGTAGAACAGAAACCACCATTGTCCATTATGTAAAGTACTCAACTGTCATTTCCCTTTAGTGTTTCATTGTACATTTACCATTTTCTGGAAAAGGGTTCTCTATGCATGCTAAAAATTATTTCTTTAAGCATTTCCCTCCTTCTGTCATGGACATTTTCGTTAGTCCTGTCTACCGAGAAAAGACAATGATGACAAGGGAATATGTAGAATTTTACTTAGGTAGTTTGCTTAATTTTAAACAGTTGTTCTTTCATCCAGAAATTCAATCCAGGAGCTGTGTATTCGTGCATGTTTTACAAGGAGCATTAATAATCAGAGCTTTTGTTCCCGGCAAATGAAAGGAATGCGTTAACAGCAAATAAAAATAAAACACTCTTCCTCACTTCGTACTCATGTTCTTGTACTCTGCGAAGAGACACAAAGGAATGAAGATTGACTTTGAGTTACGCTCTTGGAATGTGTATTCTCGAGGTATTCCACAACAATGACAATTATTGGTATGCTATTATTATACTACAGAGGAAACCTCTCTTTTGTTGTAACTTCGCCAGAAGGAAGAGGAGAGAACAAGTATGATAATAAAAATAATAATAATAATGTGGCTAATATAACAATACTTTGAAAGACAGTGGGGAAAAAGATGCATACTTTGAATATGTATTTCAAGATCTCTATATAAGACGGAGGTCTATTATAGAAAGTGAAACAGGAGAAATTCCTCGTGCTCATGTTCCGTTTTTGTTGCCACTTGGAATGTGAGCTCTCGAATGTTACTCCTCATCAAAAGAGCAGAGAAGTTTTGTAAAGTCAAAAGACAATTTTACAGAGAAAAAAATGACTGTCTTGTACAGCACAGAGTATAGAGTTTTTTCCCTTGTTTACCAGCCATTACACACACTGCCTCTGTTCTTTCCTCGGCGTGTTCACGACTTGACTGAAAGATATCTTTATTTTGGCTCATTTGTTTGGTGCGTTGTAATGTTTCTTGGGTTATTATGCATATCCTCTCCTGCAATATATTTTCTTTACGCACTTGCATTCTCTCTTGAATGCCAAGCCTTCCTTCCAGTTTATCTTGTCTGGTTATTTCCTCAAGTTGGATGTATAACACAATCTAAATTGTTATAGTAAACTTGCGTGTGCTACTGATGATGTTGATGATGATCGTAAGGAAGATATACGGAGAGGCTTTTCATGTATGAAAATTTACCAGAAGAGAACACGCTCTCTCAGTTAAGAATTTACGCCTTCCTTCCGCTCATCTCTTCCTTTTGGTAAAAGAGAAAAACGGAGGGGAAAATATCCTCTTGTTTCTTGTATCCAAGTGTAATGACATCTTTCAAAAAAACGCTGTAAGATTTTATATATGCACATGTGTAACAAGTAGTAAATATCATCTTACCTTTAAAAAAACCTCATAATATTTAACTAGAGTCAACGTTTTGCGTATGCATAAGATGATGCACGATGCAAGGCAGTGATGGAACATGTGCCAAAAATACAGAAGCTGAGTTGAGAATTTTTTCCTCTTAACTACGAAAGGAAACTTTTTGGCTTCTGTTCTTTCATTTCACAACTTTTTTTCTCGCTCACTCTCTATTTGACTTTTTTGTTCTATTTGAAGTTCTTGGAACAAAATCGTGCCAGTTTTAGGTAGACTTTGTCTTTTGAAATTGAAGATCATCATGAGGACATGTATCCATGTGTTATGTATGTTGTGCAAAGTGAAAAAAGCAACAGGCAGCTATACGTATTCTTTCAAAGAGAATATTATTATGCAAGAAAGTAAAGTCTTAAACGGGCCGATAAACTTTTTTTTCTTCTTGAAACAAACTCGTTCTTTTTCTACACTCTTCCGTTCCTCCTCCGTCCCCACCCATTTCTTGTGATCTTTGCCACAACGAGGTACATAAAGATGTATTTTTATAGGATGTATCTATACTGCTGTGCATGTATAAGCGCAATTTTCTTTTTTGCTGCTCCACAGAGGAATATTAATGTCGGGAAACGAGGAACGGTTGCATGTAGACGAGTAATGAAAAGAAAAAGTAACAAATTCTGTTTTTATAGTTTTCCCCTGGAAAATGACAATGACAGGAGAATAGAGCGTTGTTTATTATGCAAAACGCAATAAATACACTAGCCCTGGTGGCAACCAAGCTTGCAGTCAGGATCATCACATCGCACACGTGGAGTCACTATATCATCATCACACACTTGGGGTCTTTTCTCAGAAGGAGAAAGAATAGAACATTTGTTTATTTTTTTATTTCCTTCCTTCAGTTTCCTTTATGTATTTCAATATTGTAAAATGTGTATAGCGATGCATATTTATGGTAGGTGTGTATTTTTATTCACATTTTAAAAATTGCTACCACTTCTTTCCCTGTGAAGTTTTATGACATGTCTGTACGATGACGAGTTGACATGTCAGACGGCAATTGGATTGTGTAATAGATTTCTTTACAGTAGTCTAATACGCAAAGTGTACGCACTTTTTCTCTACTATACACGCACCGCAGGTATTTTCATATCCACCTCTTTTCGAAATAGAATAGCGAGAGAAGACAGTCACACCAACAGCCAAGAAAGATATATTGTGTGGGAAAGAGAGATGATGGCGATCACTTGTCAAGATGAAGGCAAAGCAAGGAGCTGCTCCAAAAGCGAAAATTTCACTTGAGTCGTTTGTCTTTTCAAAGGAATGAAGAATGTCGCACATTTCACTTTAAATGACTTTTTGTAGAAAACCAATAAGCTCTAGAAGAGACTTGTCATCTTAGGTATATGAAGCTAATATGCAGATATATACACCACACACATAAAGTACGTACGCACTAACGCACTAGTACTATCGTCATAAAAAAATTGTGTGACACTGAAAAAGTTTCAAAGCTTCCAACTGTAATTAATCATAATTCTTTCTTCATACGCACTCTGTATACGCACACTTGTATGTACTTTAATTCAATATAAGCTGTCTTTCTCTTTTGCAGATATCCCGTCATGAGTTAAAATGGAGGAAAAAAGTGTCGCCGTGATATGACGAGAGGAAGGAAGATGGCGAAAAAGGATTAAGGGAGCCGTTTATTTGATCAAGACTTTTTTTTATCATATGCACTATGCACCACCATAATATCTATAAATAGCAAATAGCAATGCCTCAACCGCAAGTACCATAGTCATTAATTACATATTGACAATAGTTAAAATGGTAATGATGGATAGTATAGTGTACAAAGGCTACTTTTTGTACTTTAGCAGAGTATAAAAAATTGAAAGACATTTACATTTACTTTAGCTTCTCAGCCTCAATAGACAGTAAATGAGCCGAACAAATGTATACAAGGTCTAATTTTACTCCCACCTTTAATCATCACGAACCACGTAAAACCATCCATCTTTTTCTTTTTGGCTTTTCTTTTCATCTCTCTCATTCACAGGGGAAAAAATTGCCGACAAAGAAAGCCCTATATTAAAATCCATTACTTTGTGGCAACCTGCTGAGATGTATGTGTAAAGTAAAGTAAAGTAAAAATACAAGCCATACTCAGGAAAAAACTCTTGTCTTGTCTTTACCTCCTTTGTGAATGTCGTATGACTGGGTAAGTTAACTACTGCCAAGTTGGTAACCAGATACTCTCAGGATATGGCGTAGCAAAGCTGTTTCAGCCTTCAGGTATCTTCCTTAAATCACATTACTATTCAAATGATTTCATCGAACTAGTCATCCTCCTTCATATCACAGTCCCTGATCTTATTTCCAGATTCAAGATGGAAAATTTTTTATGCAAAAAGGAATATTATTATTACCGTAATATATTATCTCTTTCGTCATATGACATACTTGTCATCGTAAGGTTATTTCATGTAGGTATTAAAGTCCAATTCCAATATCTGATATGCCGGTTTTGGGAGGAATGATATATTTTATATGCAAGCAGTATGCATTATATTATCAGTAATTTATGAGTATGCAGCGTAGTTTAAAATTCATGGTAGGGCATAAGCTTAAGGAATAGAACAGGTAAAAACGGTTCAACAGAGATATGATAAGACACGAATGAATAATAAGGGTTGACAGAAGCCTTTTTTAGGGAAACCGCATGTCATCATCTCTGGCCGTGTCTTTGAGACTAGACAGACGAATGGATATTGCGTGTAGGCTTTTATGACTTTACATTCGAGAAAACGAAGAGGAGCAACCAAGTTAAATATTATTATCAGGAAGGAACAGATTTTTCAAAGTCATCACCATGTTTCCTACCAGTTTCTTGCTTGCTTAGACTTCCCAACCAAAAGTATTCACTCACTCGGCTGCCTTCACTCCACACAACTTTGTAGTGATATGTGTGAGCTGATGAAGGTGAAATATGTAGAAACGACAAAAGGTAAATGACTACATGGAGAAAAACCCACCCACCCATAGGAGCTGTCTGTTGGCTGGAGATATTTTTTAAAGATATTTCCAGACAGAAACCGACAGTCGTTTTTACCGTTAATGTAAATGATGCACAGGACTGAGCACACATACAAGCATGCATAAATGTTATCATGGAAGAATTCAAAGTAACGTATTTGAATTTTGTGTATTGTGGATAAGGTAAAACACATTTCGTCATCACATGGGGTTGTACCAGGAAGGAGCTGGCAGAAACCATTCTAGTGTGAAGGTACGCAAGATTACGAGCGATGTAGAGTGATGACGGATGATGGAGTGAAATGGAAAATTCAAAGGGATGAATGATATATGCATGAGGTTAGGTAGAGTAATGATAATGAATGATAATAGTATCGCACGTTATGATCGTGAAGAGAGAAAGATGAATAAAAAACCTCGTTAGTCGTTGAGAGAAGGAAGGTCTTTAAAGATGCAGGGATTTTCTCCTCCTGTTTTCATTAAAGGTATCATATCATATCATATATCATGCAAGGCAACAAGGCAAGAGAATATAAATGGAATATGTACAAGCGTGGACGATTATATTTTTTAGACTGGGGATGAGTGAATTACACAGTATTTAACTTTCAATGTGGATTTTTTCGCGAAAGTAAATCTTCTTGCTCTTGCTTGGACTTTGGAACTAGATGCATGATTGACATGATAAATTCCTATAAAATCACAATGCTCCATTACTATCTAGGCTATCTGTTATTGGTATAAAAATAGAAGTATCCCATTACAAACCCATTGGCTGAAATCGCCAAACTCATAAGAAGTGAATACATGCAACTTATGCATAGTATGCATTAGCAAGCTATAAAATTGCAATCTCGATCTCAAAGCAATTTCTTACTTCTCACCAGTCTAGGTGACCACTTCACTTCTAACATTTGATATGGCATGTTAAACTCAAGATGAAGGAACAATCGTAAATTTAAGGTCATAAGATTAGAGTGGATTAGTTACACTCGTTCTAGTTCTGTGTTTTTAGCACGTACATCGATCACATTGACACCACTTATGAAAGTACCACTTAATTTACTACCCTTAAAATCGAAAACGGTTTTTATCCTTTCTTTCCTTCATAGAACAATAGCAAGTACTAATGTATTCAATGAAGCTAATTCATTCGTTTAGGAAAATGGATGGGATACATTATTATAATAAGAATTTTATTTATATACATTAAATGCTAGAGAACATTACAACTATCATACATGGCAAATTTTAGATGTAGACAAGAACCAGCTATAGCTATTATATAATATTTAAACAATGGACGGACATTACATAAACCGTAAACTTCAGGTATACTTCTACTCTTACTTATTCTTATCTAATAATCAAACAATATAACAATATAACAATCAATAGCCTTGTAACCTATGTATAATAGTTCTAGTTCACTTCAACAAGGGCAAGTTACTAATTATTAGAGTGAGAACGGCTGCTAGAATACCTGGGAGAATAACTCTGCCCAGAGTGCCCAGAGCTACCACCTCGAGTGTTAGTGCTGCTTGAATATCCTTGTTGGGAAGTGTACCGTCCTTGTTGTTGTTGAGATAGAGAGTTGGAAGTTAAAGATCCGTCCGGGACATTACTGCTCCCTGAAGTTTGATCAGGATTATAGTACAGAGCATTTCCTCGATACATGTTACCATAATTGTACCCAAAGTAAGAGCTGTACGGTGGTGCCACTGTCTGCGGATTGGTGGTGTACTGATTTCTACTATTGTAACCATAATTTCCCTGCTGCTGTTGTTGAGGTACATTCCAAAACCAAGACATCAAATTCTGCTGATTAGTTCGGTAACCAATTCCAGCCGAAGAACGAGTTCTACCATTAGCAGTGTAAAATCCATTTGAAGCGTAATCTGTTGGACCTCCAGAAGCCATCGCGGTTGGGTCGTACAACCCATAGTCAGCACCAGATGATTGCCGACTAGAATTTCTTGTGTAGTCGTGTTGTACATTGGCCCAATTGCATTTTAATGATTTGTAACTTCCCTCTTCAGGTGTTCCTGCTCCACATAAAGCTTTTCCATGCATCGCCAAAATTGCGCATGTTGCATCGTGTTTTGACTGATAAACAATAAAAGCATACTTCACGCACTCCGCTACGACGACTTTGCTAACAGATCCAAACTTTTTGAAAGCTGCGAGCAATAGCTTATAAACTGCATCCTTTGGAACATCCGGTGGTAAATTGCCAACATACACAGAGGTATTATTAGGGAACGTATTGCAGTACACGTCATTGTACTTCGGATGGCGTCGTAAATCTTCTTCCTGTTGATTTCGTCTCCGTAAAACTGCCCAGTTGATTTCCAATTTTCGATCTTCCAGGACAACGTTGTTCATACTCTCAATTGCAGCCTTTGCCGATTCCAGTTGAGCGAAAGTTACAAAACCGAATCCACGAGAGGATTTACTCTGAGTGTCATTAACGACTTTGGCCAACAATATTTCTCCAAATGGTTCAAACAGTAGTTTGAGCTTATCATCGTCCACATTAGTCGGTAACCCGCCAACAAAAATTCGATACCATTTAGTTCTCGGCCCTGCTTCAGCTGCTTCTCTTGGATTTGTCAAAGTTAATACAAGATTTTCATCTCGAAATTGCTGTCCATTTAGCGCACTATGGGCTTCCATTGCAAAGACTGAAAGTTCGTATAACAGTATTTAACTTAAAATCTTTAATGCAAACGTTCAAACTTAAATCCAGTATCATTTAAGTAAATCAAGTGACAAGTGACGTGCAACGTAATTTCTATTGTCTAATTGATGTTCAATAATTATCAAAAATCAAAACACATACATGGATTAAAAGCCTTAACTTGTGACTTAGATGTCGGTCGGAATGGGCTGACTGTGTGTACTACCACGTCGTTAACTAAACTGTCAACAGTATCGATTCAATACTCAACCAGCAACCTAAGATACGAATGTCAATCGCAACTTGCGAGTTGCGAGATGCAATTTGTAACAGAAACGCATACAAACAATGCAAACGACAACGACGACCAACTTCGTTTGAAAATTAATACAAAAGAAAATGCGCGCGTCCGTACTCTCTACTCTCAGAACCAAAGGCACGCATGTCAGACCAAGCTGCCCACACTGTATTTACGAAATACGAAATTTTGACAAGAACACTTGTCAATCGGTACCCATACAGTCTAAAAATGAGCCCCTCTAGCTAATACATCGTAATCAACCATACATCCGGTACTAAACTAGGCAAATAAAATGCAGGGAAACATGAATTTGATGACGATGTTGATAGTAAGTCTCATTCTATGTATAAAATAAAATAACTTTTCATACTTTATTGCAAAAACAGTTGCATTAATGCACGTAATAATGTATACCAAAAATATTAAAGCTTAAGTAAGAAGCATTCCACTAGACTTTACATTAGATGAAGCTTAGAAACTATTACAAAGCCTATGTAGTATGTAGTGATAAAATAGGTTAAAAATAAAAACTAGTTAATACTAGGTATTTCACTAGTTTTTATAATGAGGTAGTTCTTCAGCTTTGGAAATATATATATTTTTAAAATATAATATTTGAAATTAGCTGTTTTACTGCGTTTGTGCATGTATTTACTGATTCACTAATTTACTCAACCTATGGGATTTTTTACTGAGCCTGTAGACTGTTTTCCTCAGACGATTGGGTTTTGTGTGGTCTGGTTGTTCTTCGGTTAGCGGTTTTAAAATTTGCCATTATGTAGTTGAATTAAATGTACGCAAAAGGCCAAATCAATTTTTTGTCATACGGCAGGGGCATAGTACATGTTGGCTAAAGGGGTAGATTTAATATACTTTGCAGATTTACTTTTTAAAAAAATGTAAAAGGGGCTACGCATACAAAGTATTGGAAAATTAGGAGTTTTTGGAAATGGACTTTTTGATAATAGTAATCCTGCGGGGGTATATCCAAGTGTTGACATATGTTAATTGGAAGGGGATATCCCAAATTTGGTATTTTTTCCAATTTTATCCAACGTTTTTCTGGATGGCCCTTTGATTATCGAGAAAACGGTTTTTTGCAGCCAATCAGAACGGTTTGTTTTTTCCATCTTTTCCGATTTTCGAAATCGACCGTGTGATTGGATGAATTCAAATATGTGGGTGTATGTTCCTGGCCAATAAGAAGTGGGTGTGGGGAGCGTAGTGTTCATCACGTAGAGCGTAGCGTAGTGCTTTTCAATAAAGTACAAATTGTAAATTTTCAAGTGGTGTATCATATACATACGTAAAATATGTTAAGATTCTTAAACATATTTCTTTAATTCCATTATAAATTTCCTTTTCTCACCTCATTTGCCGTATTTCCATATATTATATTTTTCCATTGTACTCAACTGTGAACAACGTTTCTTTCTCCAAGTTTTTGTAATGCGTATGATACTTATATGAAGGTGTCATTAATCCATATTTTCAGTGAGTCAAGCATTTATCATTTAAGTATTACTCACAAGTTAGAAGGTAACAAAAGAAAATGAACTTTTGTAAATCTGAGAAGTGGAACTAAAAGGTAAATTTTGTCTGCCTTGTTCCAACCTACCCAAACCTTGTGTCATTCTTCTCAGGAAGAACTTTTAGATGCATGTAAGTAGAATAGTTTTCACAATAAAAGCATTAACATTAAGGAATATTACCTTATGTATACGTTACTCCCTTTGTCCTACATTTTTTGTTTGCCTCCAGAGAGACTCTTCTAAAATTGGTTTGGGCTTGGTTGGTTTGTTCCATTTGGAAAAATGACCTAAGCATATCATTTCTTCTTGGGAAGTACGTTTTTCCCATCCTTCCATCCCATCTTGTTACGATGTCTACATTTGTGTATACCTTATGCCCATAATCATCATCATGCATCCGTCGTATATACAAACGTAACTTGTAATCGTAATCTGAAATTACAATTTACAATCATTCTCCATGCGAATGATGTTTCCCCTCTTGTCTAAAAAATTCAGAGGATATCTCTGCCCTCCTCACTTCATCCTTATGATTATTACTATTGCTGCATCGTGTCCAAGTGTAAAATGGGAGGAAACAATGGTCAACTCCGGTGATGTGTCTCTTCCCTCCTTATCTTCCACAATGATCATCATTGAATTACTAACCCACCAACCAACTAAAAACTTGAGATTTAACTGCATTGCACCACACAACCCCCATTAACCGAATGCAGTCTGAGAGAAAGGCACACAGCAGGTCACAAATTTGAACAAAAGGGTCATAAAAAGAATCTCAATTGGAGAGTTTCAGGAAAACACAATGTAGAAGTAGAACACACTTATATATTCGGAGAGTCGAGTGACGCGGTCACTGTCACCACCGAAGCAGAACTAAAGACATCCGTTGGTTCGTTCAAAAAACCGACATTTTATTCCTGGGTGTCACTCTCTCTCTCTGTTTTACAATGACAATAACACTACTACACACAGAGATCGAGAGAGACTTGTTAGATTTGATTTGGATTTACGACTCTCACTCAACCATTTTTACAATGTTAAGTTTTAACCCTTTCTGTGGTAGTTGTCTTGTAGTCATAATCATAAAAAGAGAAAGAGACTCAACGTGGCTATTGAAGTCATTAAAAATACAAGAACAAATGTTTCCCCTTTTTCTTCATTTCATAATTTCCCTTTTTCCCTGCTCTACCCACCCCGTTGTAGTTTTGTAGTTATCAAAATTGTAAGACTCCATCAAAAGTTTTTTTACTTCACTTGGAAAAATATAAAAAAGCGGACAAGGAAGAAGAAACAACAATCCTTGCCGACTTAAACACTACAAGATTTACTCCGCAAGAGAGCCTCAAGGCATCACTTCACTTTATCCTTTGCTCCCCACAAAATAAAAAGCATATGAAGAGAGATTTTTCTTGGTCTAAAGCTGACTGGAAAACTCAGTCACGACGACCATGTTCAATGCATTCGCTTTTCTTTACTCCAACCAGCTGGAAAAGTAAATGATATTTTAGCCGAGTGAGAGATGTATTTTTTTCTAGTGTAAAATCCAAGAGTGCTCTTCGACATCCCAATGTATACATTTTTTACGACCTTCTGTACTAACACATCTTGTAGAAATGAAAATCTAGAGGACCAAGCTGGAAAAGAAGAATTTATGGAGACAAAAAAATCTCTCCAGAAGACACACACACAATCCCTATAAGAAAATCAACGTTGTTGTTTTACGATGACTTATGAACATCTTCCGTATGCACATATACTATATTAGAGAGAGAGAAGTAATATCCACAATGAGTAAATTTTCAGTTCACAAGTTCACAGTAAAATCTTCACCAGACACAACCATAATATTTCACTGGATCTTCTCCATTTTTAAGTGTATTTACGCAAGATGGAAAGTTTAACTGGCAAACTGAATATTAAATCTATCACAGAGTTCATTTCCGAAGAGAAAAAACTCTTTTTTCGTCTCTGTTCTATGGATTTCAATACCGTCATAAACTTCACTCACTCAACCCTTTTTTTACCACTGACAAATATAAATGCAGTCATTGAACATGCAATGTAGCATGCATTATCAACAAAGATGCACTAAAGCCTCGAAAAAAATAACATACTTGAATTGCACATGCACACTTTAGGCATCCATCCTTTTTTCCATTCCACGATCAGTTTTACTTTTCACACAAGAGGGTCCCTACCATTGCCGAGGGCACTTAAGGGAATCACATATCACACAACAACGACAAAACGGAGAAGAGTGAGTGCTTCACTCTACTGCCATCACCATCACCGCCACAAAATAAATTTTACTCTTATGCATTTACTTCCAAACCAAGATGCACCACCACCACCATCAAATGCAACTGAAGAGAGATGGAGCAAAAAAGGATACTGGTGTAAATAGGCTAAAAGCTGTAATTGTCCGTATTTCTACATGCTTATTACTAAAGGCTTCCCCTGTTTTCCTTTGAATCCTTTCTTGTCGGCGTACCCATGCATTTAAACGGTTCACCTACAAAGGAAAGGATACAGGGATGGATGATGACGCATATTTTTGGTCTCTCATCTCATCTCCAATCCTGCGAGACCTTTTTCATTCTGCGATGTGAAGTCCTTTCCCAATAAAAATGTGTAACAATGCAGACCACGAAGGAAGAAACGACAGTGTCTTCTTGGTTACGTCAACCATATGGCATTTTCCACCGGCAAGAAGACATGGGAATGGCAACCGAGAATACGTTTTCAGTGGAATGGGCAAATGAAACAAAAATATATACATTCTTTCTCTATTCTTTTTCCCCTATTGTACATTAGGGGATATGTGTAACGCATCAACATCTCTCTAACAAGAAGCACTTCTTGAGGAGTGGGAGGAGGTGGATAAACACAAAACCGTCTCGGTCGTAAAACTGGGTCCCTAAAGGACAGAAAATGAAAAGGTTTGCAGTTTATGCATCACACAAGTTGTGAACCTCTGTTCTCTTCTTGGATGTAAAAGATGAGCATTAAAAAATCAGTTTTTTTTCTCTCTCTCTCTCGCTCGCCTCACTTGACTCTTTGATTCCATCTTGAAAACATACACAAACTTGCTCAGTGTTCTTGGTGTTATCAGTTTTTATCATCATTTTTCTCTCCCCGTTTGCAACGCTAACATTTATAAAGGTCGAGATTTTAATTTGTTCTTATCCTTCCTCCCTCTGGCTGTCGTTTGCGTCCCATTAATTTATATTATTTTGGTATATCCATAAGGATAAAATATATGCTCCGTTTCATTTTACGACTTGTCTTATGTGCTCTACAGTGACACTATGTATTACTTTGTGTGTGCATTGCATATTAGCATTTTGTCGTTGAGGAAGAGAGAAAATCGTTAGAGATTCAGAGAGGAATATATATTCTCCAACCAGAAAGACATCCTCTCTGCATTTTTGAATGAATGCTTTATTATTACTATTATTATCGTGGTCAGATTTTATGGATATGTGGCTTTTGGCTCGGCTCCGACTCTTACTACATCCCTCACTTCTCTCTCGTAATATGAATATCTTGCCTAAAAAGTTAACTTATCTGTTGTGATGGGTGGATCAAGTCCGAATATAACTATTTTCGAGATTGGCTACCTCCTTGGTTCTTCCTGAAATCGAAAAAGGCCGTAAAAGATTAGGAGGAAAAAAAGTTTATTATGCTGGATGAGCAACGACACACGAGGATGGAATCACATTTCCAAATCCCATGAAACGGGAAAGTGACCTTTTCCATATGAAATTGATACAGATGACATAAATCTCAATTTTCCTCTTTGCCATTTTTATTGAATTCCACGCACTCGCAGTGTAACTTCATGAAGGGAAAGTCTATAAATACATTTTGAGATGATGTAAAAGGGTAGGTTAACTAAACGAGTAAAATGTATATTGCAACTAAGGGCAAATCCATAGGAATAGGGTCCACCAGCAATTTTTTCCTTTTCCTGGAAAAAATATCCCCAGCAAAAAAGTCATCTCTCAAGAGTGACTCAACCATTGGGAGAGCAAACGGAATATTTGATAACTCCCTTTCTGAATTTGAGAATGATGATGACTTATCCTTGTTAACAAGTTCTATGTTTAGTCACCTCTTCTAACCCAACCCAAATGGGCAGTGGACCACAACAACCCACAAACGTGGTTGTTTTTATTATTACCATGAATTTCACAAGTTAAAGAGCTAAACAGCTCTCGGCCAGATACGAGAGAAAAAAACTCAAAATACAGTTTGCTCTTTTCCACTTACATTATGTGCACATGTGGAGTTTTTTCACCCAGAAAAAAAATCTCTCTCCTAAAGCTAGATTTTGTTATTTACTCCATGTATGAACCATAACCCAGCCCTGCCCTTCTGCCGCTAGCCTAGGACATCACTAGATGTATTATGACATTTGAGAGATTGCAATAAACCAGAAAAACTAACAAACCGACCATTATAATTTTTCTCAATAAAAGTATATCCCAATCTTGACCAAATACTGATACACATCTTTTCCCCAACAAAAATTCTTGTATTTGCAATCTTTTGTGAAATAGCAACAACCTAAAGGAAACTAAAACCATCTTTTATTTATTTACTCCCCCATCCCACGCCTGAAAGCGGTTGCAAGACATGTTTTTTACTTCTATGTTCCCAGTGGCTGGTTACGACACCCAGTAATCAATAACCATTAAAAGCATAATATATATTTGTATTCTGTATATATTTTTTCCCCAACTCACAGTTAAAACGGAAGAGAGTCCATTCCTTTCAGCTAAAAACATCCCGCAAAGCACGTACCTAACGTACGACACCCAAAACAGAATATGAATTGCCTATTTTTTCTTCTCCTTCTCCAGAGAAGCGAGAAGAAGAAAACTTCCAAAATTGTGTACATTTCGATAAGGCAGTAGTTAAGAGTACACAGAAGAGGAATATGTGTTAAATCCTCCAACCCAAAGTAAACATTTGACGGGAAGAGGAAATTCCATTCTGATAATAATAGCCTTCCAATACTTTTTTTCCTTTCGGTTTTCGGTCCGTTTTGTTGTGATATATTCCTCCTTTGTACGACGAACTTTACGAATACGAAAAGAATACGAATACCTATATTTATTCAATGACGGGCATCCCCTTCTTCCTTCTCAACAGCATCCTTAATAATAAGTGTATATATTTTTATTCGAAATATCCTTGCGATATTGCATATATTTATATCCTTCTCGTTCGTATGTACATCTCGTTTCCTCCTGTCTACCTCAAATAATCACTATGCCCCCGCTCATGTAGGCAGTTGTCAGCAGTAAATCCTTATCTTCAAGTCTCAACTCTTCTCAACCCTTGTCTTTCCCATAAAGCATGCTACTCACACACTCTCCCATGCACATGAGAGCTTACACTCTGTGTATTTTTCCCTGTTTTAATTGCACACATTTTCATTTTGACGGGAAAATATCCCTTTTTCCTCCAACATTCAAGGCATAAAGGGCACGAAATTGGTCAATGAAGATATATGGAATGGAGTGAACATGCACACACCACGAAGAGAAAAAAATCCCCTTGTGCGAGGCAGCATTTGCCCTCCAAAAAATCTTGTTTTATTCCTCGGGTCTCATTTAAAAATGTCTAGTTAGCCTTTCTCACCATGTCATAATATAATCTTATTGCTAATTCTCATTCAGATCTGGCTTCCACAATTCTTCACGGAGAGAACATCAAATAATACGCTCCCCTTTTTCCTTCCTCTCTTGTCATTTTTTTGTCTTCCTCAAGGCAGATTTATACTAGGCTTGGGTTCTACCCCTATCATTATATTCCTCACAATGAACACAAGAATGAATGTGTATTCGCCATTTGGAATCAATTCCGGCATTTTGTGTTACAATCACTTGAGAAAAAAAGATTCTTATAAGCCCCTAAAAATTCCTTCCGTTTTATTCCCCATTCATTTTTTCTTTCTTTCAAATCAATGCTGGTCTGATGGACCAACTGCACTTTTGGAATGTGGATGGGAGGATTACTGAGGAATTTCATTTTCTTCAAATTTAATGATGATTTCATTCCTTAACTCTAAAAATGTATGAAATAAGTACAAGAAAGGATCTAAATCTTATTGGCTTTTTTATAACAACGTTCCATTCCACTTTCATCCAGTTTCGGCAATAAGAATCAACCTTGATATTTCATAAAACGATAAGTTTCCTCTTAAGAAAAGTAAATCTCGAGTAAACCTTGTTATCAAGCACTCGCGCACAACTTGTACTAAAGTCTGTTATCAGTATCTCCCAAGTTGTAGTATGGCCATCGTCATCGTTATCATTAGCTGGGCTCATGGCATCATCAGCATTTTGCCAAAGGATAATAAAACTCTGTATAATGTGCGTATCTTTTTTTGATATGATCAATATATCCTATAATAAAAGTTGTATTTTTTTATTCTGAAGAAATGTTAGTGGTACGATATGGGGGAGTTTTAATTCAAAATGAATTTATACTGCAGAGACAGCAAGTCTGAATATCAATATTGCAGGATTAGTCCTGTGCCGAGATGAGATACATACTCTCCTCGTGCGAAAGCGAATGCCATTCCAAGTGGTTTATCCAAGGCAATTCATATGGTATTAAAGTGTTGTACAAAGACGGTCTTTTCTTCTTCAATTCAATTTCATTTTTGAAAGCTGTAATAAGAGGCATCCTCCTTTTGGTGTTTTGTCAGCCGAAAAGGATGTTTTGATCTGGATAAAAGGTTCATGGTTTGGATTGCTATGCAAGGCTGGTCGGGAAAGAGGAATGCACTGTGAGAGCTTTTTTAATGGTGATGAGGATAATAGTCAATGGCACAACTACAAAAGCAGATTCTTTCGAATGTTTGTTGAATGGTGAAAAATGTGGCTTAAATGGGTGCAAACAGTGTAGTCCCATATTGTGATTTCTTTTGATCCTATTGTAACTCAATCTAGAAAAAAGAGTATGTCTCAGTTTGAATCAAGAGGGAGTTGAAGAGGTTAATGCGTTATATGTAACGGGAGATATGTGACGATGATATGTATCATATCAAACTGTAAATAGTCTAGTATGAAGAGCCTGATAGGTAGTGAGAATGTTTTGCTGAGATGGGTCTGATTGTGGGGAGGTAGAATATTTTGAAAAAATACTTTTACGATTTCACATTTTCTTGTGTTATTTCTCCGGTTTTAGTCGAAGACGGTAGAATTACCTAACAAATTTGTTAGGCTCATGTCATACAGCAACTTTTGATCGCCGCCAAAGCATTTCCGAAAATCCACAATAAAAATCTAACTTTCATCTAACCGTCATCTGAAAGTGACACTCTGGATTAGCCTACTTATTAATTTCTTTAAAATTCGACATATTCCACTAACCCTGCGAAAATACAATGAAACCTTCACACCAAGTTAATCCCCCATCGCATTTATAACTGTTTACCCTACTTAATCAAATCCGCTGTTCTGTCCTTTTCTCAAAGGGATGAAGCAATACCCTCCCATTTCTAATTTTATCCATTCACTCTCATTCTCATTCACAAACTTTGCATATTATACACACCAAGCTATTTTCATTTCGAACCCAAGAGCCTCATTCAATATTAAAATACTCTACGTATTAATAATTTGTTTTCGTTATTTACACTCGAACAACTTTCTCATTGAGAAAAGTGTAATGACAGGAGTCATTATGGGATATTGAAAGTTTCCATTCAACCTGAAACTAATATAGGGAAAAAATCTTTTAAAACTTGATAGATGAAAAAGCCGTTTTTATACATTTCTTTCCAACATCCTCTCACACGCGCCTTATTGCCAAAAGAGGGATCGCATAAGGGCTATGCACTTTATAAAATTCGGAGATGATGAGCTTCAAGTTCCTTTCTCTCTCCAGATCATAATAATGAAAGCTTCAATAAGTTTTAAAAGGGCTCTTAACAAAATGGGAATTATCTCGCCGTCCTCCCTCCATTTCAAACATATATCCATCCATCCCAGCTTAAGTTTCTCGAGGAAATTTAATTTTTTGTGCCTGTGTGGAGGCTCACTCTCAGGGCTTTTCCTTTTGTGCGAAGCTTGCGAAAACCCTTTCCTATTGAGTTTTCCCAAAAAGTCTTTATCAAAAAGAGTAAAAACAGGCTTTCTATGCACCACTGGAATTTCCTATTCATCATTCACATCCCAACCAGGGAATGCCACTGATATACCTAATACCACCAGTCGGTGAGGAACTCTTTAAAAATAAAACTTTTTTCTCTCTTCCTCCTCAGCAAATGGAAAAGGGCTAAAAAATATTTTCCCAGGGATCTATACATATCTGCCCTTACAGTAGATTGGCCTTTGACTATCTAAAAGCTTGTGTGTAGATTTCCTCATGGTTCAAAATCCTCTCAATTTCCTTTCATATCACATTTTCACATTTTAGCACAAACAATAAACCCCATTATTTCGAGAGTCAAGACGCTTTTAATGAATTGAAGGGGAAAACAAGAGACAAAAGTCAAGAGACTCTCATATCGCCACTTGCACACTCACATATTCTCAGTTCTTCACTTTTTATTCTCAATGAGCCACCCTCACTTTTACGTATTTCCTTGGAACTCTTAAAATCTCAAAGGCTTCTGGGTTTGGTTCTCTTTTCAGAAAAAAGTTTGAAATCCTTGAAAAGAAAAATCTTTCGTGAAAATCTTGTGCATTCATTGAGGAAAATGAAAGCGAGAGAGAAATACAAGTAAACGGTGAGATATTTTTCTTCTCCAGAATCACTCTCCAGTAATCTGGAAGTAGTAGCAGTAGTGGTAGTTCTTGTTTATATCTTGTCTTGTCCAGACCCCCATTCATCTTGGAGAGTTTATTCATTGCCGAAACTATAATCTCCATTCAATTACACTTAAAACTCCACTTGGCATCTTACTGATATTCTTAAAAGAGATATTTTATCTTGATATATATTTTTCTCTTTCTATTTGGCTTGTGTCCTCAATACTCAAAATTATGTAAAAGAGAAGCCGACAGAAAAAAAATCCTCCTTTGAAAAAAAAATCACAGTCTCGTTATTTATGCATGAATGGCATTCGTGTACACGCTCACTTGGCGCAAAATTGGAGGATAAAAAAAGGAAAAAACGGTGATAAAAAAAGGCTGTAAATTAAGTATTAATCTGAGAAATGCTCAGAGTGGAGGAGGAATACTAAATTGAAGGTCTTTTTTTCAAAACTATTTCCCTTGTTTGCCTCATCTAATGAGAATAGACCATTTGAATATTACAGAGTTAATTCACGAGGGCGAGATTATTATACACGAAAATAATGTCCAACTGGGAGCTTGTCAGATTGAGAGAAGGAAAAAAACAGGCTATTTTATTAAGAAGCATATTCCCAAAGTAGATTTTCATCGTGGTGTGGTGTTGCATTGCATTCATCATTTACAAAGAGATTAGCTGGCTGGCTGGTTGGATGCTGGGTGAAAAAAATAATAAATATTTGGGTCCTGCTGCTTTTGCTAAAGAAAAAAAACCTGTTGATGAATGATTGACTGACCGACTCGACTCCAAAATGGTTTGGTTGTGGTGCAGTTGGAGACGCGAGATTGGCTGAGAGAGTGGATTTGATGTAATCAGTTGCTTCACAAATAATTACTACTTTGTGTCCCCCTTATTATCAGGGAGAAGAGGGATGTCCAGTTGGAAAAAAGCTAGTGGTATGGTGTCGAGGGAGCGTGAAGTAAAGAAGTTTAATGGAGAAGAGTAATATGCCTAATGTGGAATAATATGCTTGCTTAAAAGTTGCTTCATATGTTATATGCAAAATATAAAACTTGACCAAAGCTTCCTTTTTCAGGATTTTTTTCTTCTTGTCTTGTTGAGTGAAAGGATAAGACTAGATTGAAGGGATTGATAGGAAAATGTGGAAAGGCATGGTTTCAAGGTGGTAAAAAAATCTACACAAGGAGGCAAGAAACATGATGAATGTGAAATAATTGAAATTAATGAAAGGCCACCGTTAAGCTTACTGTGGAGTTTGGCTTTTGTGGTGTATTATATTTTAAAAACTTCAACGCCAAATTAGTTTCTCTACACGATTTGGAATTTAGTGGAAGGATCAGATATACTTGGATTTTTTAATGTGAACGGTTACAGTAAGGTAAATTCAATTGCAGAGTAATTAGTATATTTTCAAAGGTAATTAATTTCCAGCACTACAGGTGATAACTTAGGATAAACTTTAGCTCTAAAGTTTTCTCCATGTGAGAGAACAACCATTATTAAAATGTTTGCCTTTTATCAGCAACTTGATCCGGTTCTTGATCAGAAGTTGATTTGAGCCTAAGGTAATTACTGTATTTTTTCCAGATGATGGATTATATCCCAATATATGTAATTATATTGCACTTCATAAATGCAACCTTGACCGAACCGAAAGAAGCAGAACATGAAAGGTAAATCTGAAATATTTTCCCACCTCAAAATTGCAGGGAATGGGCAGGTGTTGACAAACTTTGTCTTAGCCTCGATTTCCCTCTACCTCTACCTTCAAACTAGAAGTTGAAGATTTGTGCGGGATAGCTTACCCAATAATATTTTCCTTTTTAACAATATCCACTTTACAAAGAAATAGCTTCTTTATTCTATTTATTCTTCTGAAAATGCAATCAATACTGGAGAAAAATGCATTGCGTGTTATACTGCATTCCCAGGACGATTCTTCACCAGCTGGTATAATTTTTCTCCAACTTCACAAGAGACCACTTCACCCTCCTTGATGATGATGGACTGTCAGTTGCAATCAAGGGAGATAATACGAGTGCGTTTTTTCTTCTTCTTCAAGTGTAGCTTCACAAAAGTAAGCCTATATCTTGTCTATATCCAGCTTCTCCAAACTATATCCCCCTCTACCACATCATCCCATATGTTGCCTTATCCTTTTCGGAGCGAAAAAAATGCAATATGGATGTACCCCAAATAATATATCTCCTCAGGAATAAACCTTTCGTCGTTTGTCCTTTGTATTACGTTAATCATAAAAATCTCAAGAAGAAACCTAACAATCCTTGAATCTCTCATCCAATTTTTCTTATCCTCCTTCTCCTTCCAAAACAACCCATCCAAGACTGGCTCTCGTTTGTAGAAAAAAACGGCATGTGTTGTTGGGAACATCGGAGAAAATTGCTAATATTATCATTCACCATAGAACAACTCGCAAGAGCTTTTTGTTCCACATCAAGTCAACTTGAAGTGGAGAAGTCTCGGCCTCGGCTTCTTTCTTCCCAGGAAAAAACACATGTCGACTAAAGTACCTTCCATATTTCTCCATTTTCCAGAGAACACACGCAACTTGAAAGATAAAAACTGCGTGTAATAATGACAAGAAAAGGGAACGAGAAGTTGGTTAATAAAAGCAGTTTATTTTTATCCACATGTGAGAGCAAAACAAGGGGACATTTTATTAACATGATTTTTTCCTTTTTATTCGGAAACCCTCTCGTTCCAAAAGGAAAGATAGTGTGTATAGCTTTTTCTGCACTCTTTTCGTCATACTTTTCTTTTAAGACGGAGATGGAAAAAGGCACTTGACAAAAAAAATTCCAGTTTTGTCTTACATAAACTTCCATTAGGTAATCATACCCTGGAGAAATGGGGACGTTGGCGAAACAATAAAAATAATAAATCCGTAAACCCCCACTTTACACACTTGGAGAGACCAAGATAAAAAATGCTTTTAATACATGCGTCAACCATTTTGTACAATCCCCAAGATTTTCTGGACTAGAAGGAAGTATTATCTCGGGAAAATTGCATTTGCACAAAATGGAGTTCACTCCGTGTATCAGAATTTCCTTTAGTTAAAAGATAGGGGCAGGCGTTTTTGGACATTTTTTATACGTACAAAATTGTTTTTTATCGCATTTTTTGTTTACGCTTCTAATTTCAAAAGTTTTTCTTTTTAAAAAAAACTCTCTCAAAATCTACATCAATCCGTGATGTTGTGAAGAAAATTAAGACATTTTTTCTCAACAAACCAGCCATCCTAAACTTGTCCGCCCTTTTTAGCACCCGAGGACTGTTCAGTGAAAAAAAAATCCATTTTTACAGGGTTTTTGACTTGACCCAAAACAACTTCAAGAGAATACCCCGGAATTAATGCCATCACTGGAAAAGTGTTAATACGCCAAGAGAATAATGTAATGGGTGGATATAGCATATACCCTCACACAAAAAGCAAAAATCCTGGAGAAAAATCTCTTTTTTCTCTATATATCTCACAATCACACATTATGCATGCGGGTTGGCACTAACTAACACAATATTGCATAATACACCATCTCAAAAAATGTGAGAGCTCAAAGAAGAGAAAAAACTCAAAAGAGATCTTCTCACAACAGATTACTTTCAGCGTTATATTCCTTTTCAGAGTGAACAAGGATATACAACGACTGCCTTAGCTTTGTTCTTTTTTTGAGGCAGGTTCAAGGAGAAATGAGATGCTTATTGTTATTGAGTCTTCTTATTGAGATGCGGAAACTCGGCCAAGACTTTGGAATGAATATGAATTTGAGAGGAAACACCACCACTATAGATCTTCACATCTACCAAGCTCATCGTAAACATTCCCCTTGGCTTTGAGAAAAGAAGAAAAAAATATATATGCTTTTTTATCCTGTCGTAGTATTTTCTTTATAAAAAACAGAGAACAAAAGCCTTCCTTCCTTGTTACGAGGGTTGTGTGTGATCTTGCCAAGATTTTTTTTTCTTAAAGAGTCTCCCACTAAAGTTGGGAAACGGAGTAGATTTTTTATGTGCTTGTGCAATTCTCCCTGATAGCGTAATACTCAATAGGGATTATTATCTTAGGGATTATTTCATTTCTCAAGTTAACATCGTTGAGAAAAGGAGAGGATACGAAATACAAAGCTGTTTACTTTAGGGAGCATTCGTATATTATTCCATTACTAGGCTCAATGTTCTACTCTTCTTTGAGTGAAAATCGACATAATATTGAAATGATCCCAAAAAGGATATTCTTGTTTATTTTCGTGGTTTCCTTTTAACTCTACAAGAGAGATAAAGTTTGAGTAAAATATGTGTATAGAGGATTTTACTTTTTAGCATGTTACCCAACAAGAAAAAAGGCTGCACTCTTTGCCAAATGCTTGGGAGTAAGTCCTCATGCATTTTATGTGCAGTGCATTCTTCCGCACAGGACGTTTTGACAGAAAAGGTGAAGTGAAAGAGACAACCACTCAAAGGAAGAGAATGCCTTTTAAATTCCAATCTGCTTTTGAGTCAAGTGAAATCTCTCTAAATGTATATTTATTTTTGATGGGATTCGTTTTTTTTAAGAAAAGGTTTCAATACTCTTTACACTTTCTTTTGTGAAGAGTCTCCCATGCAAAATTTCGGATATAAATGTGACAAGCTAATGTGAGCCCAGGATATTGTGTGATGATACCTGTCAATAAGTTAAAACAGGATGGGTGACATGACAGATTGGGAATGTCGATAAGAGCCAGTTTTTTCTCTAGTTTCTGGCGGGTTATCAAAACTAAATGATTTTTATTGTTTTCTTTTAGTGAAAACATATTGTGTAGTTTCAACTGAGATGTAACAAATAAAAGGAGATATTTTCGCCAAATGCCAATAAGCTTTCATTTCATTAAAGAGGGGGAGTCACTTTTCCAGTTTATTGGTAAAAAAATGCTTGAAACAAGTTTCAACGAAAAATCCACTCTTCTCTTTTATTCACATAGCCCTTGAGCTATTTATGTTATTTCCACAAAGTTGTATGCATTGCGGATACAAATATAACGAGAGAGTTTTATCCATGAAAAAAGTCAGAGAGCTTATACCTTTCAAAATATTATTCCTGTACAAACTTGTTTTTCACTTTGAAATGGGAAAAAGTTGAAAAGCAAGCTGTATGGAAATATAATCGAGATGGAGTATGATTATCATGGAATATCCAGTATATTCCAGATTTCCAGGAAAGCCTTTATATTTATAGCTGAAACCACCCTGATTCAATTTGCTTTGAAACCTCTACCCTCCACTCTGGAGAGAAAAAATCTGATTCTTGAATCTTTTATAGACTTCTCCTCTCCCTGAAAAAACCCAAGACATGCTACTTGTCTCGTTTCTTAAGTAATTACAAGGAAGAGACTTCCGAAAAAATTAAAATCTTCCAGAGCTCCCCTCCTCCCTCCAGACTCTTTGTTTGTTGAATGCGAGAGTTGCGTGAGCAGGTTTTATGTGCGTGGGTTGGTATTTAGCAAACTTGAAGGGATAAACATAACACAAGTCTAGCCTTCCTCGTCGGCATCACTCCTCGTGTGAGATTTTTTTGGAGCTTCAGGGATATGAAAACGTGAGCTGGAGTTTTTTCCTTCCTTCCTTTCTATGCTTTTTTAAAGGAAATGTCTGCATCACCGGAGGCGTACTTCCAGTTCGAAAAACTTTGCTGGCTTCCTCTCATCCTTGAAAAAAATGGGGGAAAATAAGGAACAGCAAAAACTTTTATTTTTCCAATGTGGCCTTCCATCTTGTGGATAATTAAGGCTGGGCGGGTTTTCAAAAAAAATGTACAAAAATAAGTGAGTTATAGACGGAGTCCAAAAAAAGGAAAATTCTCTGCAGCTCGCTTTGTCTCCAGAGGCGGGCATGGGCACACGCACTTTCTCAAAGTTGAGTTAAAAGTCACTTTGCTTCTTTTTTTGGCAAAAGAAAAAGAAAAATCGTGTAAGGTCCTAGGCAAGACCTTGGAAGACCAAGAATTGAGACTTTTTGTGTTCGAAAAGCGTATTGGAGCCACCCGGTAAACTTTGTCATTGTCAGGAGCGGTTGGCAATGAAGCACAAAATTCAGCCGGAAGTCACCCCGAAAGAAAAACCACAAAAGAAGAAAAACAAGCATTCTTTCCCGTTTCTCGATCCAATGATGATGTCGACTTTTCTCTGTTATCCGCATTAGAGTAAATCGTACTAGTCTCAAGTTGATCTTTGACTATTGAATTGTTCGTGTACGCACTCACGCACAAGACAAATTCACTGAGTTTGGCTATGTGTCATGACAAGACTGTGATAAATCTTGAGGCGAAAAAAGAAAAACTAGTAAAGTTGACTCCACCGGACTTTGACTGGAGGATGGTGGATTGCTAGAAGCATCGGATTTGAGATATTGTCCAGGAGTTTTACCAACTCAAAAAAGGAACAAAGCTTGTTTGTCCTTTTCCACGTTTGACATCGCTTTCATGGCCACGCAGTAATGAGGATTGTATTGTGAGTTGAAATGGACTATGTTGTAATCCGTCTTTAATAGAGTGACCTCGGAGAGTGGTAATGTTGCTTTTATTGAGTCCTTTTGTAACAGTTTTTCTTTGTTTGGAAAGCTAATCCGGTTATTGTGATGGACATGGACATGCTTGAAAAACAGAGACTGGAAAGTAGAGCGTAACTTATTTTCAGATTTTAACGCCGTTAGTAATCATATTTGAGCTAAGCACTACTATGAAGGGGTAGGTATCATACGTTCAGTGTCCCGATAGATAATTAACAAATTTATGAAATTTTATAAAATTCTCAACATGTCATCAAGCATAATGATTTGTGTGGGTTCCTGAGTTTTTTTACTAGGTTTCCCTATTGTTTTGCGATTACCAAGATAAAATTACATTTTTTGTTATAAAGGATTAACTTCTAGATCGTGTGTAAACCCTGAACGATTTTTTTTCATGTGGGAATTACTCCTGTCGTATGTTGTCGCTTTTGTGTTGAACAAAAGTGAACATAAATGAGCAGTCGAAATGGAGGTGGAGGAGGAAACAAAAAACCTGATTTTTTTTCTTCTTTTTCTACTCACACGACACATGTAGTTTGTAGACGTGCAACAACAACTGGACAATAATTTTCCTCTAGATGTGAAATGAAACAAACGTGAGTATCAGAACCACACAAGCCATTTATTTTTTCTGTGATGGTGGTCTCGACGAAAAAAGCTTTGTTCTCAATGTTCACTGGGATTGCATGGCTTCATTAAAAATCAATACAGCCACTTGTACAACTGTAGAATTGTGTCTACTGAACATTAGCAGAGTGTGCTTTGACAAAAAACTAGATTTCCATTGGTTTCTCTTTTTTCCTAGTGGAAAATTGCTAATAATTATCATTAAATGTCACTGACCACCACTACTCCACTCGCTCTTTTGTCCAGTTGGAATTCAATCTGGACAAAGTTTTCTTGTTCTCAACATACGTGACCAACAGAGTTGTGAAGCCTTTCAGGATTTGATGATTATGAGGGCAGTAATGACTTTTTCTCAGAACCTTTATAACATGTTATGCTGCTGGTGACTTCAACCAGAGTCATCATTAGCGCCATCGTTCAATCAAATGGTCATCATCAATCCACGCCATTTCCCAATTCCCTTGTTTAGAGGTGGGTTTGATTGAGCAATTTAAAATCAATAGGAATTCATCAGTCTCAATGGAAATTACACGGAAACACCATTTCCACTTTGAGTAATTAATTTAATGCAATGTCACCAATCCATTTTGTCATTTGGTTTCCTCCAATTTATCCCTATTCAGGAAAGATTGACTAGTTGACTAGTAGCCAGCTTCTGGACAAAAAGCACTTTTGTGTTCAGGATAACCTGTAACGGACACCTATTACGTGACACACTGTACAACTTTAATTACTACTCATTAATCTTATTGTGTGTTCACGCTTTCCGACCTTTTCATTCTACTATTTTTTCCTCGAAAATAATCTTAAATAACAAAACTTCATCTTCAGTCTTGTCCAGACTCCACATTCCAAACATTTTAGGCAGTGAAGCTGGTGCCATTTGAACCTGGAGGGAGTCTGAAAACCGCAATCCTGTCAGTCTTCCCTTTTGCGGTTGTGATTGAGGTTTAAGTGCGCGCTACAATTCAAAATGGTTTTCTCTTGTACAGCGGTCAGCATACCTTCACATCACATTATTAATCGACCGTGTTCCTTGTAAACAACCGACAGTTATGGGGAGACAAGAAGAAAATAAAATGCAAAAGGGATACATATTTCCTATTGTCCAATTTTGTCCATACACATGCAACAAATTTCCAGTGAGACGAAATCGAATATTCCTCTTTTGTTTTTCTTGCGTGTGCATCAAACCCTCATTGTGCTTTTTTCTGATTTTTCAGACGATATCATTTTTGCCTTTGAGGCATATCGTGCGTGTGCAGAGGTGGATGCGTGTAAATGCAAGGGAATAATTTTTATGCTGTGCCTTTGTGCACAATTCATGGATCCTAATTCTAAGATTTCTTTATCAGACTTGTGAGAATTTGAAGTCTTACAAGTAGCAATTGATCAGGGACGTATCCTAAATCTAACTACGTTTATAATTTTAATAAAATTTATTAATCTCTTTTGGACGTCAATATCACTCAAAAATTCCAAATATTTCTAACAATTTGCATTTCTTAATCCTGACCCGTTTCTGTTTACAATTTTAAATAGAAAGAAGATCACTTCATAAATTAAACCATTTCACCCAAGCATCCCATCATCAACCTCATTATTCCCTGATTACCTTGCATTTTCTTATGGTCACGCTTCCTCATCAATATTTTTGCTTACTTCACTCTCCCACTCTAAAACTAAATGTCTTGTACAAGTTGTATTACTTCATAAAACATCACTAGCATTATTATCCCCAATCACGAACCCTCACTGGAAACAATACAGATGAAATAATTTTTTCTTCCTTTCACGATTGGATTTACAAGATGAACTTTGAAGGAAAAAAAATGACGATGCAATGATCATCATTATAATCATCCCTCGTCATCATACTATTATTTCATACCAAACAAAACCTCACCATAATGCAACATTACACCGCAAGCTTCACTGCATCTGCATACAAACATTTCCTTTCACTTCCAACTCTTAACAACAATGAAATGCAGCAACATTAATAATCATCATCACAGGATGATAATGATGATGAAAAACAATGCCTTCTCCTGTTCGGCATGTGATGATGGGGATTTTGAATGTGGAAAACAACCATCCTTGCAGCTCATCCTCAAGTCATACATCAACACAACTAGAGAGACACTCACACGAGAAAACAATTGTAAATTGGAGGAGAGCAAAGAGATGCAGATATACATACATATATCCCCATCCAATTGTTGTTTTCCACACGTGATGACAAACAAAGAGAATGAGACGGGTAAACAATCCATGTTTATTCTTCCAGTTGACGAGTCCCTGACGAGATTTCAATTTCGACATGGTTTGCATGCTAATCAGCCCCATTATTCTTTTCAATAAAAATGTCAATAAATTCTCTCTAAATCTCCTAATCTCACAAAAATATTTGTCTTTTTGTAATAAAAAAATCCAAAGCAAATAGACAATTTTTTTGTAGGATTCCCTCTTAAACGCTAAAACCGCTCTTGTACTCGTGTCTCTCTTTTTTACAAAAAAAATTTACAGTTTCCAACCACCTCTCCTTTATATCATAACATCGTGAATATCTCGCTGTGCTCATGATAACCTCTGTAGAGACAAACTAGGTGTATGAAAAACACGGGACACGACACGACTTAGGAAAAACATGAAGTTTCCCGTCTTCTCAGTTGTTATAAATAAATACAGTTTTTTTCTCTCTCTTTTCCTTCTCTCTCTCTCTCTCACTTGCTCCTGCACACTTAATGATGTATGCAAGGTAGCCCACTTGCAAAGACAGTACACGTGTCTTACCATTAGTGATGCTGTAACAAGTACGATAACCTTATGGGGTACACATATTCATATTATAAATATAGATCAGTATCAGAAAGAGAAGATACGTGAAGTTCGTTTTTTACTACACTTGAATATTCCAGCTCTCTGTACTCAGTACAGCATATTTATTCATTGAGGAATATTAACCCTGCAAGAAGTTTACTCACTGGGATGCATTATGCATTCACTACTGCAACTTGAAACAAGTCTTAAAGATACAAAAACAAAATCCATGTCTCTCGAGAGATTCTCGAGTATTTCGTGCCAAACAAGAAAACAAGATGAGGGGAAAAAAATCTTCTCGATTTCAAACCTCTTTGGTATCCCGTCTGCCAAAAACTTGTAAGGTATAGTTTACCCCAAGTATTGTCTTTTTTTGGGAGTGTCAACACGACATAAAACGGAAATTGATGCAGATGCACGTGGAGCACGAGAGAATAAAAGGAGATATT
>JAHZNA010000335.1:0-50181 GCA_027743935.1 Sinodicranocentrus sp. ZH6
TTATCCATTGAAGGTTGGGAAAGTACAAGTGTCAAAAGCAAACCCGTAACAGTTTTACGGTAATACTGTGGATATAAGGAATGTGATGAGATGGGATGATGATAACATTGCGTAAATATACAATCCGATAATACACGTGTGATAAGTAAAACGGATGGGGGCAATAACTTTTTTCCGGGATCTCTCTAATACCATCTTTCCCATAGTTCCTAGTTCTCTGCCGCCGCCTGGCTCTCGTTATTGTTATTATTGCCAGAAAATGTGAATAATTTGTATTCGTGGACGTTCCCCAGTTTTCCATTCCATTTTCTAAAAACTTTTTTTTCCCGTGTTGAGCTCTTTCCTACAAGTATTTTTTTGTGTATGATTCAATGCTCGTGAAGAAAAAATAGTGTAAGAAGGAGAGGCATCTTGGAGTATTTTTTTGGCATAGCTGGTGGCAATGGGATATTATGCTTATGCTATTTGCTCCTTTTTCGGTGTAAATCAAAACACATCCTGAAAGATGAAATCTCCCTTTTTCTCTTCGAATATATTTCTCTAGCCGTAAGCTACAAAAGGATATTATAAAATCGAGAAAAATATCAGATACCTCTCCAAAAAGGCTATAAGCAAAAGAAGGGAAAAAGTGGAAATGTGGCGAAAACTCTTACCAATTCTAACCACATCTCTAAGAAATGCATAATTTTCCTCAAAAAAAACTTTTAGATTCCAACCATTTTTTCAAAAGATTCTCACTTTGCATCCTATCGTCCACTGCCAACCCGTTGTCAAGCTCTGGCACCACAATACTATCTTCCTTAGAGCGTCTCCTTGTCCTCCCTTGTTTATCCATGCGAGTAAGCGTTTTAAAATTGCAAAAGCTACAGATCATTCGCACCACATTGCTCCTTGAAAGAAAAATGTAGACAAATAATATGGGCAATCTTAAGTAATAATGATGCCTGTAGTAATAATCGTAATGTGTAATACTCCCCAGATCGAGGGTCCAAAAAGAAAATGATAATGCAGCTGAAACCATCCAACTTTTCAGTTTGTATCTAGCTCTCTCTCTCTCTCTCCCTTTTTCTCTCTTGTTTTTTTCCTCCTCTCTGTGTGCAAGTTTCCCAGCCAAATTGGGCGGCGAATGTGGCATGGCGAGGAAAAGGAAGGAAGATGAATGTCACAACTCTCCTCTCGAGCTCTACCATATTATACAAGACTCTTTTGCCTATCTTTTGGCACATCGTTTTTCCTGTTTTTTTCTTCTCTTTAATGGGGAATGCGTGTACTTTTTCTTATTCTCCACATTATTAGCATATAAACAGCACTTGAGCAGTAGCCTGGAGAACCCATCCTGGGAAGTCTTTGTCTCTCACTTTTTTTTCCTTTTTTTCCTCATCTCATCCAAGGAGGGATGTTGATGATGATAGTTTCTAAGTAAGTTTAGTCTAGAGAAGAAATCTCTTCATTTTGTTTGCTTGTGAGAGAGAGAGAAAGAGGGGTCTTTTTTTATACGTGTATTTTTAAGAGTGAGCCACATGCTATGACAAGAATGCAATGGAGGAGACTCAAACAGTTTACATAACGTAACTCAAATTTCACATTACATTAACTCAATTCATTCGGCACTTTTTGCATCTTCTCTTCCTCCTTGAAGAATCTTACTAGCTGTGATATGGAATGCAAATAAGAGTTGTTTTTTTTCGTTTGTAGTACCTTATGTACATAAAAGGGTGTTTATATGAGTTTGCTGTTGTAGAGTAGATTCAAAGAGAAAGCTACTTAAGGGCGTGATACGTTTTTTTCAGGGTTGCGTCTTTAAAAACAAGGAATTTTAGATGAAGGAAAAAGAAAGTGTGGAGATGTGGGAGATAGAGAGAAGCTCATCTTGTCATTAGTCGTGTAGGAAAGACATAGTTGGTTATTGCTTGCATAGATTTAGGATTTTTTTCGAGGAGGAAATGAAACAAAAAAGAATAAATGGGATGGGCAAAGGGAAAGTGAATTTTTGTCTTTTACTTTTTTTAGAGTTTGGATTATGTGGGAGGGAGAAAGCTTGAAAGAAAGAAAAAATCTCGTAAAGAAGCGTGAATCCTGTAATTAATGTCGGGGAAGATGAAAAAAGGGATTTTTTACAAGTGAACAATTTTCTAGTTTTGGAGGGAATGTTAGTTGGGAGGAGAGTGTAGAAAATAGGGATAAAATGGGATTAGTTTTTAGATGGATTTTTTTAGCTTATCTAAAGGAGATTAGAGTTTGATTTGTCGTTAGTGATTTTCAATGAGATTGATTTTTTAAGTTGTTGTTTGTTTGTTTATTTTTATAGACAAAGACTATATGATATTTTCAGTGAGGAAAAAATATATTGTTGATGATAAAAACGGAAATGTAGAGTAAAGACAACAAAATATTATACCCTTAAATACGCAATTTCTCAATAGCGAATATTTTGTTATTGTATAACTTAAGCGGTTTAGTAAATTTGCTGTATTGTATTACAGTCTACGTTCGTATTAGATGGCCATTTCGTATGACGGTAAATATAAGTAATGCAACCTTTTTGTGATAACGCTATGCTAAAATAAATCTGGATTTAAATTATTTACTAGTATAAACATGCATGAAAATATTCGGATAACAACTGAACGTTAGATTGGAAATCATCAATCTTCCTTTTCTTTACGAGGGCATTAGACGACGCAATCGTAAGGCAAAACGACATTAAAGTCATATTTTGAGCCTGAAGAAAGTAAAGGTCTCAATTTCTCCTGCTATAACCTTCCATTGAAAGAATGCTTGCTCTCCACGAAATGCTCATTTCTCTCTCAAAAACTTCAAAAAAATATAAACCAATAAAAAAAACATTATGAGACGAAGGAAGAAAAATCGATGGTAAAAATATGTACCAAATTTTATATAACTATTGATACAAGACCACACAAAGGTATACTCACTGATGAAGCAAATTACATAAAAACTGACTGAATTCTCAAGATAAATGTATTGCTCTCAGCATTTTTTCCTGTAACACAAAGACTTTGTCAAGAATGTGTATGTATCGAAAATTGACTAAAAAAATTCCACTAGATACACAAAAGCTTGTTTATATTACCCCAACACAAAAGTAAACAGATATAAAAATCCCGTATCTCTCTTCCTCTCAAGCTACTTGGCAGTCTACAAGTGGCATTAGGTATAAAGGAAAGGAGAAAAGATAGGAAACGTGTATGTGACATGGATCGGATCGAGAATCAAGCAAACGAACTGAACTGATGTGGTAGCTTATTTTTTGCTCTAGGCGTATACATTTTCTTTTAAAGTTACAATATGAGAAAGGAGAGCACTCTTGAGGTTGAAAAGGATTGAGGTCTGTTGCTAAAAACGAGAAGCCCTTTGATTTCCGGAACACTTGAGGTGCAATTACCCAAAAAAAAAACAAAAAAAAATGAGAACAGGGTTAACTTTCACATTGGTTATAGTTATGAATTTAGAACGGGACTCAAAGTTTTATAGAGGATGAGTGGAGTAGCAAAACTAGGCTATCTGTTTTTCCGGTTTTGGTCCAAGGCTTCCGCTTGGATGTGGCATTTTAATGGAATATTTTGCCAGAATTCGGTAAACATGTAGGAATTCATATAAATTCCTTTACTTACTAGTCAGCATCATGCATTGTAATATTTCTAATTTTCTACTGTGCCAAGTAGTTCAGTTTCAAGGTTTTTGCATTTTTCAACACTGCCAAATCCATCCATAATGTATGATTTCCTTCATTCCCTCAAATTGTCGATGTTATACGAGATTCACAATATCAGTTTTGTATTCAAAGGATTGAGATGAGATCAGTTATTTATGTAAGTATCGGACAGGGACATAATTAAGTACGCAATCAATACAGTAATCAGCATAAAACCAGTTCTGGTTTTCAATACAACGCTAGAACTCATCGTCCAATATAGCCAGAGTGACATGACATAACACAGAAACAATCAGGTAGTTAAAATTCTAGCACTTTTGGACAACAGCAGTGCTTCAACACTAGTTATATAATATTCATGATTTTTATCATGCCCTCGTGTGTGGATTGTGTGAGGAATTGAAAGTGCACAAGCTGTTACAGTAAGTAGCTTTCTTTCGCCTTGTCAGCAATTAAATTAAGGTTACGATCCTGCTATCTCGTCCACTTCATTTAAATAAACTATTGAGCTGAGATATTTAGAAATAATAATTATTCTTTAGGCAATGGAATGTAAAATTTTATTGGAACAATGGCAAGGGAATGATTGTAATGATTATTTCTTTCTGTGAGTTAAAGTCTTGCTAGATAAACTGTTTCAATGGCTTAATGATTCACTTTAATGATTATTTCTTGACAGTGGCATTTTTTTCGTTGCTTCATGAGAATTGGTGTTTGGATATGAAAGGAAACTTGAACTCGTTGACTTAGGAATTCGAAAAGAAATTAGACATAGTTAAACGCTGATATATATAATTTTAAATGCTGTTTCGGTGAATAAGGAGGTAGGTTCGTATGATAACTGCTTAAAAGTGTTTAATCCAACTAAGTGTATACCGACATCATTTAAATACATTTCGTAAGGACAGTACGCAAGGAGCACTCAAGTGATAGAAAAAGCAAAAACTCTGCGTGCATAAACTGGAACAACCACACATAGAGTTGATACCGCAAAAGGGGAGATTTAGTCAATGGTGATTATCAGGATTCATAGCGATATTTACCTTACAAGGTTGTGATTTTCTTGAAAATCTCATCTCCCAAGTTCCAGCCTCGCATAAATGATACATCGTATGGAAATATAGGAAATAGCAATGTTTAGAAAGTTTGCAACGTCTATAAACTTCCAGTATCATTATCCCCGTGAATCCTCCCACAGCACAAAGAAACGCAACTAGGATCCAACTCGGGTTTTATGCGTGAGGAGACATGGCTTCCTAATCAAGACGTAATGAATAATATGGGATGTCGCTTAATGAGTTAGTTCACGGAACGTGGAACATTTAGAAAGTGGGAATCATGTACAGTATCTTTTATACGTTTCCCTCAAGCAGTTGGCTGGGCGGTTCCGCTTCGTATGAGGAAAATATGTTGTCAAAACAGGAAGGACAAGATTCGTGGGGATTTTCCCGCTGTGAAGGGAAAAGTAGGTTGAGTTAAAGTTTCTGAGTTTAATTTAGGAAATTAGTAGAGGTTATCACTTACATCGTTAGTAACTGCATTGTTAAGTTGGACGACAATAATTTATTCTTTAAAATGATGATAATCACTACCTTAAGTAGATTCCTGGTTAATCATGAAGTTTGTGTAACTTTAAGGTGTAATTAATGGAAAGCATTATTTGTGTTTCAGATTCCCTCTCATCTTTGGCAAGGCTTACTAACTTCTCGTCTACTACACCGCTGCTAATCTTGAATTAAGGTATAAACAACATATATTTTTTTATTATTCACCGTAAATATAAAGAAAATATAGCCAACAATATTGATTTAGTTATGTACAACCTATAGTTTTAACCGATGCTGCTTGAATATGCACTATTTTCAAATACATTTATATAAACTCATAGCTACCTACGTATATTGTCTCAAATATTATTCCAAAAGCAACACATGACAAGAAGGAGAGAGAAATATTGCGTAAAATTCCTCTCGCAACTCTCAACTCTTGACTTGCACAGTTCACTCTGGAACCCGAGCGGAATTTCGATTCCATAAAATTACATTGAGTAATGATAATGATGCTGTCGGACAGTATCAGAAGAGGAGTAGATCTTACAGCGGAATTTAGGTCAGCACATTTTTCCCAGAATGAAACTTTCTCTCTCTCTAGAATTCCCCAATAGTTTTCCTTTTTTAAGCTCCCGGAGGAATGAGAGATTGATGATGTAGTGACAAAGGTGACAACAACGAAAGAGTCGAGAGCACGTGCTCCATTGCCACTCGCAATCTCGTACTAGTCACTCTATGCAAGTTAGAAAAGGATCACCTTGAGATTTTTCCTTGTTCTGAATTACAACACGTTTGACAGCCTAAATGTATTCTGTAACAAAAAAATCCTATTAAGAGCATCATGTAATTCGTATGCAGGGAAAGGGAAATGCGCAAAAGGAAAAGCGACATCCTGCATTCCCTTCCGCATCCAACATTTCCAGGAAACTTATGAGAAAACTTATTTACCCAGTTTACTCCTAGAGGGAGTGGAATATGTGAACAAAGAGGAAAATTCGATTCTGGGAATTCCTTATACGCCCCCTCTCAAACATGAAATGCTCCAGTGTTCCCTTCTCATAGCATAAAAGGGAGCTCAACTTCAGGATGTCGAAGCATTGAACAAAGACGGGTAAGCTTTCAGAACAAAGTCGACGTCTCCCGACCTCTGAGCACCACTTGGAGAACTGAACTGTTTCCATTTCCTCTCCATGGGGAGCAGTAGTAGGATTCAGTTTCGTTTCTGAGCTTTTGGACCAGTTTCAATTTTATTTGAGTGAAGGCGTTATAAAAATACACATCAGCTAAAAAATCTTGGAGATATAAAATTATAGTTTTTATATAACATCATTAAATCCACTCATTACTAAAGCTGGCACTGGCTTCTACAATCTGGAAGAAAATGACGGTTCAAATGTGTTGGTTTTTCCTGTCATTTTGCAAAATAAAGTCCTCCCATAAAACAAGTAGCATATCGTGAGATAATAACTAGCAGACAGTCTTTTCTCGTAGGTTATCTTATTTTGCATTTATAGTGTTTGGCTAGTTGTGTGAGAAAGATGTTTTTTTTTATTATGGCTGGAAGCTCAACGAGCAAATGTGAAGTAACAATGAGCAACTTTAAACGAGCAAATAATTTCATAAAATGTCTCCCAGCAAGACTCCTCTCGTCCACACTGAGTTGCAAGGCTATTGTGTGTGAATGCTAGCTATTATTTGCTCATTTGCATGAATTAAGCACTGCCCCTAGCTTCCTAATCACCTGAAGCGAAGCCAAATGAGGAGTGTTGGATTTTAAAATGATGTTTTAGCAAAGTCCACCAAGTCCAGTTTAGACACATTTCTCATATAAAGTGACTATGAAATGGATACGAGGATGAGTAGAAGATAGCTGTGTCTGAGAGAGAGGAAAAGTGTAACAGCTTCATTTCATTGCCAAGTCAAGTGAATAGCTGGGTCTGCAGAAGACTCATTGTTTGCGGAGAAATAATGAAGAGAAAAAAGAGGTTCTTTTCTGGCGCAGCTCATTCACATGCAAATTTTACTCGGCTAAATGATCCTTTTTCTACTTGCTCAAGTGTCATCAAATCTAGTTTTTGGCAGGATATATATTTGCATTTCTTTGTGTCACTTGGAGAGAGAGAGTGAGGAGTGTTTTAGGGGTTTCCATTCAGAGAAAAAAAATGTTGGTGTCACTGTCACAAGTTCAATAGTCAGTTGGGTGAGTTGAGCGTCAGTTATGATATTAAAAATAATATCAATTATCACATTGTTTAGTAGATATCTAAAATCTTCCCTTTTGATTAATTTTGACGAATAAAACGAGTCCTGCGCAAGGCATGATTCTGCAACAAAAATAAGCTGAATTTTCCTTTTTCCATCATTCAAATTAATTCTTTTCTTTGTTTCTCGGGATTTTTACGATTTTCTGGGGAAATGCTTCCACAAGGAATTAAACATAATACTTTTGAGTTCGCTGAAACAAAAGCATTAAATGTTGACTTAAAACGGAGTTCATTATTTTTCCGAGTTTTTTAGTCCAGGAATTCAGTGCATATAAGATCCCTCTCATAGATAAAATATCACACGACTACACTCTGACTTGACTTATGTCATTCCTGACGTTTTACACAGGAAAAGAGAGTGCTCCCAATTGGAGGGGGAAATATGTTGAATCTGTTAAAATGCAAAGAATTAAGTAATCTTTTCAACCGAAAATTCCACGAAGCCGATGTAAAATGCGCCTTTTTAGTATTGCTCACCACATCAACCCGTCCTTGACTATTTTACATTAAAAAAACAGAGGAATGAGTGATGTTGATAAAAGGGGAAAAAGTAATGCTTCTTTTATTTCAAGTTGGGAAAAAATTCTTGCATGTTTTCTCTTGTTCGTGTCATTATTTTAGAATTCAGATTGCATTATATATTCATTCATTTCAATGCACTTTACTCATTTTATGCGCCGCTGTGCATTTCTTAAAGGATGGGGAAGCCAATGTAAATTAGGAATTAGATTTTTTTCTCTAATATCACCTATCGTCAAGTCGGATCTACTATGAGGGATAGTTTGTATCTTTAAGATTTTTTAAATTATTGACGTGGAACTACGTAATTTTAAAACTGGCTTTATTGAGAATAAGAAGGAATTGAAATCTAACAATTGTCTAATTTTTGTTTCCTATTTTTATTTTCAAAGTAAGTGCCATGTTGAATGTTCATGTAATCCTTTTACAATATTCAAGACCATACTTCTTTTTTAAATCATCTAAAAATATTGAATGGAAGAAAGCGATAATAACAAAGTAGACAACTGCATCACTTCAATCTGCCCAACAAAGATTGGCAGAGTCTCTGATTTTGATTTGAAAAGACGAATGGATTTCAATCTTTGTAAACGTTTATATTTATCTATGTGGTTGTCACATTCGTAGAAAGAGACGTTTTGATGCAGAATATTGATAAACCTCAAGTAGTAAAGAACATACGCATATTTTTCACACGAAAAGGAAATAATGTTTCAAACTGAAAGGGAAATAAGCAGTAAGAAATCCTGCCAAGGCAAGGATGCATGCATGAAATGTGACATTTTGACTTGTTCCAACAATGACAACCCCAATTGTAAGCAAGCAACGACTGAGAAGATTCTCAAAGTTGATAACTATTCCTGGCAGGAGCTCTTATTTCGCTCATCTCTCATCTACAACATGCAGTTTACTAACTTTTTTCAACAATAACTTGCACTGCTGAGAGGAGAGGGAAAAACTTTATATTCTTCTCCGGCAAGAAATGTGCATTCTGTGAAAATGATGATGATTGGTGAACGAAATGAATTTCAAGTTGTTAAAGTGAAAGTTCACGTTTGCCTTTCCCCACAAGATTTTTTTCTTCATTTTACCACACCACCCTACACACACACAATGCAAATAGGTAACGCACCTCATTGAAAATTTCCTCTAGCTTCCACATGGGAAAACTCTTTCTTGAAATGGTAATAGCATATTGGAGTATGCACACTTGGAATATAATAACTTACACAATACATGCACGCCCTTTTGGCTTCCTGAAAAGCGACGATAAAGTTTGGCGGTGGGTTAAAAGCAAAACTCAATTTTTTTTCTCTCTCTCTCGGAGAGAAGAAAATTTGCATGATAATTGAAAAGCAGAAGAGGTTTCCTTGCATTTCCAAAAGAATGGGACATGCCGCGCTGCGCCACGCACAGAAAAACTAAAATGTCAAACTGAAGAAAAGTTATTGTCTAGAACAATTTTTAATATTGGATTGCACAAGCCTCGTCTACACAAAATGTGATGGAGGTGAAGTCTATAAAAATTGTTTACATTGTGTGGCTTCTCTAGATGGTATGAACACATCATAATATAAATAAGGGTTTGACCTAGAGATATCAAGTTGGAAAATGTTTAGCATTCTAAAGGCTAATTTACATATTCACTTTCTTCCCTTGACATCTGTGCATGTCAGCAAAACAAATACGTGCGGAGTACGCATCAATAATCTCCCCAGCAGTGGATGACATTCAGTGTCTTTTTCCTAAAAAAAACTATAAGTTGTCTTTCCACAGTTTGGAGACAAGGAACCACGACGGTCGAATATCAAACAAGTGTTTCAACCCTGTATATCTCTCTGCAGAGGTTTTTTTCCCGGAGAATTTTCTGGCCGCCATGGTGCATTGTTGTATCACGCAGTTTTCATCGTGTTGCGTATTGTTCAACATGAAATGTGACAGGAGCCATTGTGACAGGTTTTTTTGTAGATCTCATAATAACAATAATATTCGCATGTGTGTAGACCATACTGTGAGTCAGATCACGCACTGTCATTTCCAGCGGTGACGGTTGTCGGTCGTTTATTTAAGTGCGTCACTTCCTGTGTGTGTGTACCTCTTCCATAAAAAAATTTTTACAATGGAGAAGCCTTATTCAGACATTTAAACTTTTTGGACAAGTCTAATTGCCCAACAATGAAGGGAACAGCTTAGAAATCTAATTTTTTCCTAATAACTTTTAAATTCAAGTTAAATATGTGTCATCAAATTTGTATTCATATTTGTAGGCGCATGCACTTCTCTTTCATGGAGGATTTCATAAAATGCTTTATTATTCATGCAAATGGGATAAAAATGGATGTGTAACTACACCACGAAATGTATTCCTTTGATGTTGGAAAAATGAGAAGAATCTTTTGTAAAAAAAATAGTGAAGCTCTACCTTTATTCTTGCAATGCCAATGCAATTATGGTTTCAATTGTGAGCAACCCTTTTATGAAAAAAATAAAATGTTAAGTTGAAAAAGGAACACACATGTGATTCCATTTCAGCCCACAAGTTATGTACATGAATGAATAGCGAATTTTTGAAAAGAAAATAGAATAAAACCCAGTGTATTAAAAAAGGGGTTGAATAAACGAGGGGTAGTTTACCAATGATAAAACCCCTTTCAAAGGATTCTTTTCCAGTGCATTCCCTCATTCTTGAATTAATTCATATTTCTGAGTCGAGTTAAATTTACACATATCATTTTTTGAATTGGCTTGTCTAAAACCTGCCTCACTTTTGCTATTTGGACACACATGTCTTCCCTTGCCAGGGGTTGAAGGAAGGACTAGGGATATCCCGAAGAGTTGTAAAGCTTTACTTCCAGAGATTGAATAAAGACTGATAAACGTTTTGATAACGAATGGGAAATTGAAAGGGAATGGAGTATACACAGTGCGGTGGTTATGTTGGTAGGGTTGCATGTTACATCCCTTCAGGCCCTTTCGTCTCTGAACCTATCATGCAATGGAAAAAAAGGAATCAAAGCTATGTAGAAAATTTCCTTCCCGAGAGTCAACCAGGAAGAGGAAGGAAATGGCAAACCTGGTCAGATAAATGTGTGGAGCTTTAGAGCAAAGAGTATTTTCCCTTATTCGGCTATGATAGTGTTTTTCTATCTCTCCCTCACTTTATGCAAAACTTTATAAACTTTCCCCTTTTCCACTTTAAAATGTGGTGATGATGTTCTCCTCCTCTTCTTTCTAGTTTCCATATGCGTATATATATTTATACACATGAAATGGGATATTTATTCATTCCGAAACGACGACATATTACAATATCATCACTTACCCATGTGCACATATTCACATGTGTAATTATACTAAAAAGGGTTGAGGTTGACAGTTGATGTTTTCTCCTATATGCTTATGTTTTTTCCTCCCTTGTTGCGTGAACTTGATAATGACACGGTGGAAAATGAAAGGTTGGCATGATTCTATCTATTTACTTTACTAAATTCAAATGTTCTCTGAGCACGGAATGAATACAATGTTTAAAAATGTACAAAATTGCATAGTAAAAGAGATACATGTCATCCTTTTTAAAACAAATGGCTATCGGGAAATTGGTGCTTGTTCCTCCACAATCCCTTTTTAAATGGAAGTCAAGACTCAAGGATAAAACCATGTGGTTAGACTGGAGAAGGTGGAGACAAAAAAAATATATATAAAAAGTCAACTGAAAAATGGTCGCATGTTACCTGCAACCGAACAGATGTCATTTTTCATATAATCTTCAAATCATACTCATTTTGTTACCAACTGAGGTAGTCCAAACGTGAATCTTTTTTGCATCATCATCATCACAAATATCATCATCATAACTATCCTTTTTACTTTTTCAAATTCATTCCTCACCAACTTATACATATTATAACATGTCGTGTGTGAGAGGGGCTCCTTCTACTGAACAAGTTAATGCTAATGGTAGCATGGCTAAGTAGGAGGAAAATGATTCGATTAAATATACATCTCTCTCTTAAAGGAAAAAACGTGAGTTTTAAAGGGAGCCACTATGACGATGATATGAGAATGGCCATTTTCTTATTAAGGGAATGGGAGTGCTTTGCCATGTTCTACGAATTTAGCTTTGCTCCCAGGCGAAATTAGTCATTGAACATGTAATCACACTTAAAATACGTATATCATGTGGTGGGTGAGCATCGTTGAAAAAAAGAATGACTTGCATAAAGTCCTCCATTCCTACAAAACGAGTGTCTTTTTCCCTCCGTATTACATTACTCGCCAAAGCAAAAGTAACCCGTCACTAAATTAAAGCAGTGGACAATGAACATATATATCGATGACAAAATAAAAGCCTTTTATATTACTTTCCGCTACCTCTTTTTTTCACCGCTACTTGAATCCATGATGGCGGCAGGGAAAAACGAGAAAATCATTTTGATGATGATGGGCAGCAAGATTTAAATGGATATGGCGGACTAGTCATTAAAGGTACAGGAGTAAATGACCATAAAAATAAATACATTCATAAAAGCTCGATTTTTTACAGCTCATCATGCTTTAAAAACCTCTACTATTTGTGTTTCCGTCTTAAAAAGGAGAAAAGTGAAGTTGTGAAGGAAAAAAAATGAGAGAATAAACGTGTGTTTTTAAAAGGATAAGGAGACACTAGCAAATTTTGTGAAGGAGGCAAAAGCCATCAGCGAAACTCATCATCATCATTATTCCGGTGAGAGAGTGATGATTATTGCCGCTATCACATTGTATCATCCCTCATTTACCATTATTCGGTGTGTAATGTCTGCACAGTAATGATTCACGATGATATCATCATTTACTTTAGATACACACACTCCGATTTTTTTGTATCTTGTGAAGAAGAACCTCTTGCCAAGTATTTTTGTGCATGTGTACATCCTCTAATGATTATCATCATGTCGGTGAGTGATGATGATAATGACGATGATCTACTCTCAAGTATATTAGGTAATATGTACCGACAAAAAGTATGATACATTTTTTGAGATGTGCCTACATCTAAGTTTGTTCATCCAGCCATTATCCTCATTACAAGGTATATAGGATCCGACAAAAGGAGAGAAAAAATTGATGTGCTCCTGACTCCTGGCTGAGCTTTTATTTATCTTGTATTTCACATTGTCTGTTCCTCTCTCACTTTTTCATTTTCAATTTCCTTCTCCCCATCATCATCCTCTCACTTGTATGAGAAAGTTTGTACCCTTTTGTGTAATTGAAGCAGTAGCTGGACCCGCTCGGCGGGGCTTTTTTATTTGATGACGTCGGTCAGAGTTGCTTGTCATGATTGTGGTAAAAATTGAAAGAGAAGTGGAGTGCGGCGGTGGTGCTCTTATTGGAAAATATTGATTGCTTTGTAATTTCTATTAATGATGTTGTATGTTGAGACGTATGCCGACATTTATGAAGATGGTGGGGTTTTTTTCCAATGAAAACTATCAATCAGAAAGTTGTCCACTCTGAAAGTTGAAGATATCGCTGCCGAGTTACGTTCTCACAATACAAGTCTATTAGTGTGAGCAGATGTTATTAAACCTTCTCTCGAAAAAAAAGTATTGTTGAGGAAACTTTTTTACGGGTTCATCCCCTCTGGAAATTATTCTGGAGAGATACCCGTTTTTATTTTCCTCATTGAAATTCTTGAAGCACTCTTCAACTCAAAAAGTAACAAGATAAGAAGCTCGTGTGAGAAGAGTTAAGTTGGGAAATTGAATTATCAACAAATATCATTGCTATTTGAAATTATCCAGGGATTCAGTTTTTTTCAGAAAGATACACAAAATTCACAATAACTTTCATTGAAAGAAATAACCTCTTTTTAAAACGCTCGCTTCAAAAAAACTTTTATCGCGTTTGTACCAATTTCGCATTGACATCATGTACCCAAGATCGTATCCATTCTTCCAAGAATTTTCCCAATCCACATGTTTTTCTCCTATTCTCATCCACTCAGCTTTAAAGTTCAAAAAACACACCAGGATATTCCCCAAGTGAGAATATTTTTTTCTTGTTTCCTCCTACCCAATAAAGTATAAACTCGTTTACACTCTTTTCCACACCGTTTTTTTGCAAACGCGAATTTGATCCAATTCCATGTACACATAGACAACATGACGGAGTTATCCAGCCTTCTTCTCATAAATACAAATCCACTCGAAGAAGTATTAGTTCAACTCACGGCGTTTCTTTTACCCCACAGCTTCAAATGAGAATAAAAGAGAGGGGAAACAAGTAAAGTTTTACTTATATGTATACCTATATATTTCTTTTTTCTTCCTTTTTCCTCCTTCCTCCTCCATCTGAGCAAATATATCTCTCAAAGGAATTGAATTGTGTGACAATAAAAGCGTCAGAACATCAATTCTTTTCCTCTTGCTCCCTCACGCTCTCCTTCATTCTTTTTTTTTCTTCTTCCTTTTTTCGCGATAAGGCGTAAAAAGGAAAATGGGGAATGGGTGAAGAGAGCGAGCGTTTTTTGATGGCTCAACTTTTGAACGATTTACTTATTGGAGAAGAATGAGAACTTTTCCTATTTATATTGTGCGTCCTTCTCCAATTTTGTTACTCGTGTAGCCCTACATTATATTGGGCTTGTACAATCCGTCCATTCATTCCCAGGATGGAGACAAGTTTCGGCTAAAAAATGAAGAAAATTGTCGATATTTGTAACCTAGAGCGAGAGCTTGCAAAGAAAATGATGATGATGGCTTCCTTTTTTTACAAGTTTTTAACTTGAGGAAAAAAAGTGTTGTCAGCACCCTAGTCATGTGGATTGTCTAGAGTTATATATTTTTCTTTGGGTGGAAAGATGTATTATGTAGGTTTTTTCGTCTTCTGGGATAAAAGAAAAAAAATATGTTTTTAGGAGCTGCTACCACGTCTACTTTAACTTGCTCCCAGCGATTTATTGTTGAGGGCGGGGATCTTTACTCTCGGAGGAATTTGTTTCCATCTATTCATACCGAGACGTGGATCATAATAATAGAATTCACATTGAAAAAAAATCGGTACATTTGTACAATGGGAAAAAGGGCTCTTGTAATGTTTGATTTTGTACATGGTTCCAATATGTTTTAGGTACAATTGTTGACTACCAAGGACAGGAACAGTTTGAGGGTAAATATGGTTTAGTATTTAAAATGCAAAGAAAGGATATTTACGTTTAAAGCTTTTTGCAGAAGATAGCGTTCAGATTTCTATGAAGCGGAAAGCCAGGTATAAAAGATGTTAGGAGAAGTTTTTAGAATTTTGTATGAGGATCGAGAAGAAAAGACTTGTAATAAGATTGAATCTGAATATTGGGTGAACATTAGAAAATATTTATTTGTGTGCGGTTATCGGTTGTGATTAGATTGTTGGGATTTTTATGATGATGCATATGAATAGTTTTTGCTAAGTTAAACGCCCTCGTAGAATTTACGTAATTTTAGAGGATTTCATGCATTTTAAAGATTCAATTCACGATTTAAAGTGTATGCGTAAAAATCAAACGTAAAAGATAGTTCCCTATTTCCTAAAAATTAACTCAACTTTTTCCTGTGATGCATATGCTGTTATTCAGATACAGAGATAAAGTCATCCCTTTCAACAGCCCTTGTACATCCCAAGTCCGCCATCTGCCTAGCATTGTTTATAATAATACACTCATTACGTGGCTAAGTCTCCTGTTTCCTGTCTCATTTCCCAAGTAAATGAGATGTCCAGAAAGTCTTTTGTAAGCTATTCATGCATGACAAAGCTGAAATGTTGTAAAAGGGAAAAATTTCATCACTGTAGTATACACCTCTACTTCCTCAAGTCAACCGTGTAGTTTTTTTCTCCCTTGATCCTTCCGATATGCGATGAGTAATGATGTGAAATAGGATATAAACATATTACATTTTGTACTTGATCCGAATATTATGTGTATGACATACACATAACATACCCTTAATGAACATGTTGTCAAAAGTGTAGAAATGCCGCTAGCGTATACCCATGGTATAGGTACTTGGCAGATTTTTTCTAGTTCAGAAGGGCCCTCAAGGGATAAGGGTACAGAGAAGATGTGAGATAATACGTAGCACATGTAGACAACAGCTTAAAAGCAAACAATGGCTCAAATTTTTGCTGGTGGAAATTACGGCGGAAATGCGTTACACAGACATGAACATGGTGCGTTTGTGTATTCACAAAACAAAATAGAGCGAGAATGACGAGTAGGAGTATTTTTTCAGGGTTTTGAGTTAATTAGACAATTGAGAGGGTATTAAGCTTCGGGAAATGAGGAATGAATGAGGTTCAATAGAGTTGTTTACGTGATCTCAATCTTCACTCATAATACGGTAATACTATACCTAGTGTGTGTTTGTGTGTTGCACTCATCGACCAGAAAAGTGAGCCTTTTTCCCTCAATAACTTCATCTGTCGACAGAGGATTTCTAAGGTAAATAAGTGATCTCTATGTGTAAACTGCACGCACACCAATGCGTGCATGTGACCGTTTATTTTTATCCTGATTTTCGAAATCTACGGTTTGATACCATACCATCAATTCAGAGGGTTCTCAATATTATTTGGAAAATAAAAATACAGAATTTCTACATATCGCATAAGAATCGAGAATAATGAGAAAAATAAATAATTTTTTCCAGTAACCACCATTCATTCAAGTAGTATCGTATGCACGCACAGGGCTGTTTTTACTGTGCATATGCCCAAGGGATTTCAAAAACTAAAATATTTAGCTATTATATTCTTTTTTTCCAATCCCAAAAGTAAACTTAAGCCTTGTTCAAAACTTATGGATAAAAAAGCCTAAACGTATATCCATGCAAAAATATTTGTTAACGTAGGTTATGTTCGAATTGATACAACAAAATCTCCGAACTAAGCAATAATTTCCTGTATATCTGAGCCATCAATCTACTACTGCAAATTGTTTCAAAAATTGACCTCGAATGCCCAGAAATTAGTCTCTTCGATGTGCGCCTTTGGTGGTAAAACTTGGTAAATTTGAAATTGAACAGCTTTTAAAATTTGTCCTGTGTACTATGCATCCCAATATACTTATTTATTATATTTTCTAGTGACTAAAGTAATCTCAAAACAAATTCATTTCTTTCGATATGAATGAACGATATTAATATATCTGTAAAGCCTAATCGTCCTCTGATCTCCTCCCGGCGTGAGATCTTTTATTTAGTTCATTAAAACTAGCCAGCACCATTTTTTCCTTTTCAGATCAACTCGACAAATGTGTGCGTTTGTGATGTGAATAGAGCTTCAATAGCGTAAGTTATATCTCTTTCAGGGAGACAAATCAGAGATGAAAAAGGAAAGAGCGAGAGAGGGATATTTCCAAAGTATTTTTTCCTGTTCAATATATGATTCCCTATTGGGATCCTTTTTGTGGCAGGCTAAACGGTGCTGACAGCTGGTCGGCAGGCTGCACGCTATACATGAAAGAGAACTCTAGGTTGAAAAAAATTCAACCGCTTTTGTACCCCTGTAATGATATTATTAATATAAAGTCCACAATAGAATCAGTTCTTAAAGCTTGCAACTGGAAATTTAAAGCTTTTCATAAATTTCTCATTCACACACGACGCAAGAAGGATGTAGGATGGATCAATCCAAAACGATTTTTTCTTCTTCATAATTGTATACTTCCACAAATAATCTAATAAATATTGGGTATATTGGAAAATCCAGATTTTGTATAAAACTTAGCAATCTTCCCATTAGCAACTATTAGTGGGCTTTACAGGACAATTTTGGAAGGAAGGAAAACTCTCTAATATTTTTTTCTAATTTATAATACGTACTCTACTCACACACACACACACAGCTCAACACATGAAGTGAATGAGACGATAAATATCAACAATAAAATCGCCTGGGATATTTGAGAGAATTAATGTGAATGATTCAATCCAAAAATAACTGCTCCTGGCCAGCTCTCCTCTCCCTTTCATTCTTTTAAGCGTTTCCTCCATTTCCAAGCTTCTGCTCTTGATATGATGATAACTGTTTACGTTCACATGCGTCAGCTTAGCCCAATGTAAACTAGAGTTTTAGCAGAGGGAGGGATGCTTTTGAATGTGGTTCCTTTTGTCACTTGTTCTCTACTTTGATTGTCTCTGGTATTGTGTGAAAAAAAGAAGCTTTATTGAGAAATTTTCCCTTACGAGCTAAATGCAAAAGTAGGTAAATACACGGTAAAATGCATAGCCAGATTGGGAGCACTGGAGGCTTAATGTTCTCAACATGGAAATGTGTGTGAGAACTACACAATGTCTTTTTTGTTCTTCCAGGCAAGTCTCACGTGTGGTGGTACACATTACCCCAAATATTATGTTGCCTTTGTGAATAGCAAAGCGTGGCCTGTTGTGCAAGATATTAAAATAATTTCATTAACATCCATTTCCGTATATTATACCTCTTCGAAAAGAGAGAGATGGTGGAAAGTAAAGGACAGAGAAAACTAAGAGTCGATCATCCACCATTGTTTAAAGGGAAAATCAGCGAAGCGCATCATTTCCCCACCAGACGGTGTGTGTATCTGGCAGGAGGAGCGGTGGTGGTGGTGGAGACAGAAAATTGAATTATTACAGTTGCTAAAAGCATGTTTCACTGATTTCCTCTGCATTGTATCCTTTTTTCAGAGACACCGGTTCCTCTTGCCTCCCTGTAATAAATGTCAAATGTAATGCATATGTAGAAATGAAGCATGTGGATGTTTTCCGTGTGTGTCTGTTCAGCCATCCGTTAAGTGCCACCCAGCCGTTGGTCTGTCATTTGCAATGAGGATGAGGATCCTAGGGTTTCAGGGATTTTATCAAATTCAATCAGAGCAGAGAGATAGAGACAAAAGGCGAAAACTCTCGCCAAAAGGTTACCAAATATATACCTATCTCAAAGAGAGGTACAAACGTACACAAGTGTTTGCATCACTGTTGCTAATTGGGAGTGAAGTCTCATCCAACACAAAAAACTTTTCCACATGTCAACTCAAATTATGCTTGGGCTTTTCCCATTTAAAAAACTTCCCCGTGCTTGACACATTTCTCGCTGACTTTTATAACCTGCAATGATCCCATGTGATCTGGCACCAAATAAGGTAAACATTTATGACCAAAAAGTGCAGCCGTGTGTTTTCCAGATGAAATCTTGAATTTCTCTTGTATTCATATATCCTCAGCAATAAAGATTTTTTTTTCTCTCTCTCTCAATTGCATAATAAGGCTTGAAGCTCACGTTTCCCTTTATTGCATTAAACCTTTCACACAAGAGGGAATCTTTGGATTCTGGAAAATACCGTGATTTACGCCCATATTACCAATTCATGTGATATTCAATTAACCATGTTAATAAATCTTTTCCAAAAATTGAGCTCTCCCTGAAACACATGACATTAGAGCAGTGGTTGTGAAGCAAGGAGGGGATCTCGCCTTTCATGCATTTATGACAGGGTATATTAGCAGCATGGGTTTCGTATCTTATTAGCCTTGAGGTGACTTCACTTTACAAATAGGAGAGATCACATTCCGAATGGATATATTCAATATCAAAAACCATTGGGAAAGACACACACTCTGCAAGGAATATTATTAGAAGGCACGTCTCTCGCTTGTGGCATGGCACCCCTCTTGTTTTCTTCCTCTCGGAGATATATCCTTACAATCAGCAAAGACGAAAGGAATACTTCTACCAAGACACACAAAAAACAAGGAATGACTTTGGAAGTTAGGGGGGTATATATCGCAGACATGGAAAATATTATTACTATTATTATTATGATTATTATTACTCCAAGTGTTATTGTTATTACTATTATAAAGCTGATGTGTAGGATATGGGATGGCTCGTTTTTGCTATTAGGTGAGCATTTTAAGTGAAACTCAACTCGTTCAATAAGGTAGAGGAGAAAAAAAGTCTTCTCTACAAATCCTTATTTGACAGGGGACGGAAAGTCAATACTTATGTATTTTTTTATACTCCTTTACTCACTTTTCCAATCCCAGCTTGGTAATTCTTCACTCGAAACTGGGGCTAGTGGGGTATTACGCTGTTTTTAAAATATGATAATGATCCTAAGAGTTGAGAAGGAGAGGGGAAATGTTAGAGGAAGAAAGAAGTTTTTTTTACAATCGTCCATTATCGACCATATTGTTGTCGTAAAATAAGTCTTGCTCCGTATACTTTAAATGACACTTGGGGCTGATGGGGTGCAAATAAATAGTTTGAGGAAAAAACCTGAAAATTGTCCAAGGATGGGATGATTGGGTTAAAAAAAGTCAACAAGTTGAAAAACAATATATCTCTTTTTTATGTCAGGTTCACTTTGAGATTAACTTTGATTCTTTATCTTTCAGGGGAACGTAAGCTACAAGAGTGTGTTTGTGCCCATTTGCATAAATTTAATTATGCAGTAGAATCCTCGCCTTGGCAAGGGATTGTTGGGATCATTCATGTGATTTATTTCTTTATTAGTTGACCATCGTAAAAAAATGTTTCTGCGAAAAAAACTGATGAAAATCTGTGTAGGATGGAGATAAATGAAAGGGCATTGCTTCTAGCAGATTTAAATTTTAAAGTGAGAAAGGGCAGCAAACAGATTTATTGCTTGTGTGTACTGTGTAGATTGTGTTTCGGGATATATTACACAGTCGCATTTAAATTGAGATAATGTCGAAATTTACATGTCTGATGTGTAAACGCTGTATATGCCAAAGTCGGGATCAAATCAGAAATAAAAACTAATAAACATTATCCTTCGGAGATCCAACAAAGTTTAAAATGCAAATATTTGTCAAAATGCTTTCCTCTAAAACCCCTTTTCTTTGAAAAGAGGTTAAAAATTAACAAGGGTAGGAAAAGCCTCGGCCTGTCAGACAATATTAAAATCCTGCTTTACAAGCTACCATTTGTGATGAATTTAGAGGGCATCATCCTGACAATTCATTTCGGTCAGATAAAATATACTCCTCTGATTTGATAGGCAAATCAACCCCATTTATAAACTTGATGAATAATATAATACCCTCACAATTGGGAAAGATTGAAATTGATATATTGTTTTTAATTTCGCTCCCATTTTTTTCTATTCTCTAAAAGAAACACCATACCATCAAATATTGAAAGCAATTCATGTAAAACCAACCTACCACCAAGCAATAGTATAAAATATAGGGATGAAAATGTCTCCCGTGTACATGAGGATATTTCCTCTCCTCGGATTTTCCCCACAGGAAAGAGTGCCACAAAGGATGAGCCACTTTCTGCATCCCGGCACGTTCCAAAGATCTCTCTCTCTCTCTTTCCTCATACAAATCAACAGTGTTTTTCCTCTTCGAAACGACAGGGTGCCAGTTGGAAAGGATGTCTCTAAGCGATGGCGGTTTTCTCTCTTTTGCTCTGGTATTAACATGGCTTTTCTACGTCGTCATATCAAATAGGCCACAAAGCCGTTTGCGGCTTAATATCTAGTCTGCTCTAACTCACCAGAAATATTCTTCTTGTAGTCCACCACCTCTTATTTTTCTCGGCTGCTCCTTTCCCAACCCACACAGTATTTCATGGGTAATATCTGCTTTCATCACGTATTGCATTATTGATACCCTTCATGAAAGAGAAGAGAAAAATAGATACATATGGTTTTAGATATGGAGTGAATGAAACGAGGAGTGAAAACGCTTTTCAACATTTCCTCCACACGGAAAGCGATAATAATAACAACTGCACACACAACACAGGAAAGTCAGACTGGAATGTGGTGTAGTGTAAGGAAGTATCTTTAGTTTATCTGGACGGTCTCATGCCATGTGAGACTTTTTCCATGAAAGAATGTGTGTGACGTGACGAATTGAAATGAAATGCTTTTTCACTATCTGGATCGTAATGCATGTTTATTAAAACTCCCATCATCATTAGCAATGGATGAAGTTGGATATATATGAAATTGCTTGTAGTTCTCAATTTTCCTTATCTTCTCGCTTAATAAGTGTAACAGTCTGTTCATAAACAAAAACGTTGTATGTCTCATCCCTTACTCTGTAAGCTTTTGTGTAATGCACAGTTTTTGAATTGGAAAAATCCAGATAATTGTTTTCCATCTCATTGGCATGCAGGGAAAGTAGGAGAATTAAATGAATAACTTTGCACATCCACAGGAGAAGAGTAAATGGAGGATTTTACGAAAATTACACTCACTTTCAACGAGTCAAATATGTTGTGATAGGGCTTAATGGGGTGAAACAGATGGAAAGTGTTTTTGTTTCGGAATAACATTGCCGGAAAAGTTTCATGTAATAAAAGAGACACCAGGAGTGCTCATCGTGAGGACATGAGGAGCTTGCTGAATGTTGATTTTAAAGGAAAATTAACTCAACCTCATCAATTTGATAGAAGAGGGTAGCGTCTATTTAGTAAATAAAATGGAAAATCGGGTGTGTATAGTTTGCAATTTAATCGGAAACAAAAGGTATCATGAAGGTATTACGGGGGGAAATGGGTGTTTGGGAAAACATTGAATTTGAAAATTATTCCGTATACATATTTATTTTCATAGAGGGAAAACATACGTATATCTGTTTAGCTGCTTTAGCTAATAATTCCACTAAAGAAGTTAATTACTTTGTGATAATATATAAATGTGTAAGGTAAAACGTACCGCTGAGCTTACTCACATACACACATGGAGATAATATGTATCATCCTTATCACCTCCTCCATTTATTGCTGTCAGTGGAGAGGAAATAGGGGAAACTAGTGGAAAACGCAGAGCTGAGCATTTTTTTACTTTCGTACGGCTTCTATGTGCGTATTGACTACATGAGATGAATGAATTAAATGGTATGAGTTGAATTTAGGGTGAGACGTGGTCCAATAAATTAACTTTTACTGCGTCAACTTAAAACCTTTATCTAGGTTAATTACCTGGAAAAGGGTTCATCCCTTTGTGCTCTCTGTGAGTGAGGAGGACACATTCCTTTTAATTTTCGCTAACATCCAAAAAGCGAGCAAAATAAAAGACGCAAAGCTGGATGCAGATTAGTGGAGAGGTAAAAGCTAGCTTCTTGTTGATCTCTGGGTCCCGTTGCCCCTCTTGTGTAGGGAAGGTTTTGCATGAGAGTGGTTTTTTAAAGGAAATGTCTTGTGATGTAAATTCCCTAGGAAAATTCTCTCCCGGTAGAGGTATAAAGGAGATAGCTAAAGAGTGTACATCATGCTGTGCAATTAACAAAGCGATAATTTGATGATAATGTGGGAGTTGGGTGTTTCTTCGCTTAGGCGAATGGGCCTTTTTGAGAAGAGGATTTGTTGCCGGTGAGTGGATGTAGTTGGGGTGATAGTGGAAGTGGTATAATTTATAGGTTTTTACTTTCCAACGCATATTCATGAAAAGAATGAGATGACCTCATTTCTTTTTGGTATTTAAAAGGCTGGCTTTTAATTCGCAGTTGCTTTTAATTTTTTGCTTACCGATGTATAAGATAAATTAATAAAAATTGAAAAATTTGCTCATACACAGATTTGTACTTCAGGCTGTTACTAATTCAAATATCGTAGTATCAATGTCTTATAATAAGTGCGTTCGAATTCATTCAGTTATCGTGCAAGAAAAATGAATACCCAACATCTCTTCACAGATCCAAAAATATTTCTTTGTATAGCATACCACAAGAAAATACACACAATTGTCGTTTTTTCCTCTCGCTTAGCCAGGATGAAGTACAAGCTACATGCATATTTGTGTTGTCATCATGAAGATCACGAAAAAGATCTCGGTTGCATTTTTTGTGTTTCGTCAAGCAGTGGGAAAACATGACATGACGACAGCATTAACAAGCCTAGCAAAAGAGAGAGTTGCGACGAGCTGAGTAAAGACGTGAGACAGACATTGTATTTCATGTATGTGGGTATGCGTGTAATTCATAAGATTTTTTTTCATTCACAAAGAGCTAACAACAAGTTGCTGGATCATTGTATGTTTTAGATTCATCAGTGAGAGAATCTCTAGGCTAACGAGATTGTGCGTAGGAGAAAAATAAAACGGTTATGCTTGGGAGGTCTTCTACTTTAGCTAGCCTGATTAAATAATAAAAATTGCTGAGACGGAGAAAAGAAAACAAGTAGAATGCAATGTGTGTTTTCGTGGACAAGTGAGATGAGATGGATATTTTTAATGGGGAGAAGCAAATAATAATATTTTCTTTATTGCATTCTACAACAAATCCATCGTAGCAACCTCATTATTGAATGGAGTTATAAGAAGTCATTACCATTTACAACATATTGACTAAGTGAGTGAATATAGGCAGTTTTCATATCACTGTATTTCAGATTGTGCTATACCGTGAAGAGTCAGATCCAGCAGTAGTAATCCAATTTCCAATAAGTTTATTTATAAGAGCATGATTTGTAACTTAACATATTATGTAAAATTGTATTTATATCACACATACTACAAACGACATATTTTTAAATAAAATTTGTAACTTCTTCGATTGCTAAAACTGAATGAGGACCGTATAGAAGGCCTTGTAAAATAGATCCGAAATTTGCTGGCCAGTTTGTCCAGTAGGCATGGAATGCAATTTCCCCAACAGCTTCTTCAAAAAAAGCGATTTGTTTCACCTTGAATATGTCAAAACCTCATGCATCGGTTTTCCCCCAAAGAACGTTTAAAAAATGATTACAATCTCATATTTAGTTTACCCCGTCAATAATCTCAGAACTACCAATCGCACACATGGCTAAAGTGTAGCATGCCCACCGTGCTTGTTCTGATTTCTTTGTTAAGCCATTTATCAAAACTTTTGCTAGTACTCTCATCCCACTACATTTGTACAGCTTTTAAATTCAAACCATCATCTGTATTTTTATTCGTATTCCTATTCCATCTCTTATACCCTTTTTTTCTTATGCCACCATTTGTTTAGAACATACCGAAAATTTCAAGTCCAGCGATGTCCACATCATCTCCGCAAAACTCTGCAGAATATGAATTTTAAATATCTCTGCGATATTCTTCTTGTTTAACAACCACACAATTAAAACGACTGCTCCCTCGGAAAGAACTTGTGCTTTATGAGTTCCATAGTGGGAAGTACGGCATAGGCTTCTCACGATTAGCTTGATTTTGCCTAAGCAAAATGCATCTATGTCTCCTCTGAAAGAAAAAAAATCATTACAAGTTCGTACAGGAGGCTCATCAACGTTAGTTGCATTTCCTGCCACTTGTTAACCAAAGGAAAAACTTGCTTCTGTGGCAGCATTCTGCATTCGTCTATAGTCAACTTGCGAATTCGTCGAATATCTTCATTATATCGGTCCAATGCCGTCACATCCAGCTTTGCATCAATTTTTTGATCCAGTATATCATCATCCTCTGGAAACTCATATTCCGCTATGTCGAGCATATTTGAAATTTCTGACATTACACTTCCTAAAAAAATATTGCAATGTTATGTCAGCAGTACAGTATTCATAATTTTTTTGTAGATGAAATAATTCCCTACTGGGGGTTAGAGACCGTCGCCGCAAATAATCCACATTCGAAGCTGACGATCTCCTCCGCCTGCCAAATGAAAACCGCAACCATTGGCTTTCATTTTGCGGATGCTTTCGTATTGTTTTGGAGACTGATTCTGAAACTCCTTTTCCAGCCTCAAGATCTTGAGAATTTGGGATTCAGAAATGTCTATAATTAGCAGTTTGCTCATCAAATTCTTATAAATAGAGAACAAAGCAAAGCTTGGAAATTCTCACGAGTATGCTCATGTGTCTTTGTGCGCGTCCATAGTACTTTTTTATCTCCCATTTTGCTAAACCAGGTTTGATTACGTTATCGTGAAGTAAATGTTTCTGTTAACAGTTCTAAAAATATAGTGTAAACTACTCAGCACGATAAAATCCTGTGTTTAGATTATAATACAAGAAATGACACACAAAGCATTACAGACTAATGTGCATTATTTATTATTTAAAACATTTCCGACATTGGAGGAACCCATTTTATTTTTAAGTCGAGCTTTCGATTACTTCTGCAATCTTCATCAGGACAATACTTATAATAAAGAAAAACTTGACCAGTTAGTTTGATTACGTTATCGTGAAGTAAATGTTTCTGTTAACAGTTCTAAAAATATAGTGTAAACTACTCAGCACGATAAAATCCTGTGTTTAGATTATAATACAAGAAATGACGCACAAAGCATTACAGACTAATGTGCATTATTTATATTCATACATATGTTCATTGCTGAGCGTATGTATATTTCTTTGAAACACACATCAAAGTTTTTTTAAATATAAAAGTTCCTACAGAAACTCTAATTTGCCAAAGGTTGATCATATCACGATCATATGACAAGCTTGTCATTTACAAGACAATATTTTGTTATTCTCTGTGAAACTATTTGACGGTAATCTTACTTTCGTGATGATGATTCAAGTTATTTTTAGCAGGAATTGTAAAGTCTCCCTGTTTCTGTAGTAGTGTCTACTTTTTATTTATCTCAATAACTCAAAACATTATAACAAACTTTTATTCTTCCCACTCGAACAAATCCATCATTTTAAAGATTTACGAGATGGAACAACGAGCAGGTAAAATTCTTCCATAATTCTTAAAATCTCACTTGATCACCCGCCCACACAAATTCCCTTGAAATGAATTCTCTTTGAAGAGGAAAATTGAGATGCAACAGTGTTTATATTGTTTCTGATGAGATGCTAAGCAGCGTCTTTCCTTTTACGACTTTTTACAAGAATACTTCTACTCAAGTTATCTCTTATCTAGATGTGTACACACTCATTCATCATCGTTTTAAGTCAAGCCTTTTTTCTTGAATTATGGATGTTCACATGATTAAACCGAGACGATGGAAGGAGACTACACACAATTGCGTGTACTCTTTTTTCTTGTTATATTTTACTACCATCGTCACACTCCATCTTTTTAACTATAGAAAAGTGTACACAATGGAGATAAAGTGGAAAAAAAGAGTGTTCACTTTCTCCATGAAAAATGCACACGAAGCTTAGCGAAAATAGCAATGTAGTGAATAAATAAGGAAGGAACGCTCCTAAGAAAATACTATAGAATTGTAGCTCCTCTCTCACAGTATTCCAGTTTCTATTCGTATCCGCATTATTTTCTTCTTCTTGAAACAATTTTTACGCTCAAGACAAACTCCAGCGATTTTCCTCTTTTCTTATTCTTGTATTTTTTTTGTTCGGCCAAGAAATGCAATACATTTTCATCTTTCCACAGCTATGTCTTCTTCTTGTTGAAGAAAAACTTGCTCACTTTTTTTTGTCTTTCATTCTCTGCAAGATATTCATTTCCAGTGCACTTTGTCAACTCGACCAATTTATTTCCCACTTTGTTATGCATCTGTCTACCCTTTTAGAACACGCCCATAACGGATCATTCATGAACTTGATGAATCTGCTCGTGTCATTTTTGTCACTTTTATTGACTCCTTTGCTCACTCTCCTTCCGTGTTGATATTATCCAGCCACACGCATTCATAACAAGAAGGCAAGGGAAAAAACCAATAATGCTTATGTACATATTTGTAACACCACCATCGCTGAGGTGAAGCTAGTCAAAGTGACAGACGACAAGGGATATAACATGCATATACAAGTATCCTTATCGCTTTAGGGTGTACACACGATAATATGCACAAGTCAAATAATGAATGCAAATCAGAGAAATACACGAGAAAAATGGTGTGTTGGATGGAGCACACCACACGTGTGAAAAATGAGTTGAGGGACAACCCTTTTGCTAGTTTACAAAAGTGATTTTGTTGACACGTGTAAAAATTCTAGAATGGGAGATTAGCTCGCAACAGGATATTATATGCAGATACATTTTTGGATACTTTTTTTTCTTTAGTCGGGGATACACGTATATATTCTGAATATAAAGGGAAACTTGAATGTGTCTACTTTCAGCAATAAATTTAAACGGAACTATGAATGAGTAACGTGGTGTAAAAGAGAGAGAAAAAAGTAACTTATCCCTCCCCCATTTCCTTCCACAAATTTTGGCAATGTTTTCCCCAATTAATTTAGCAACCTCAAAGCAGAAGCAGAACCTATGCTCTTAGAAAAAAAATTCTACACGGAATGAAAATAGAATGCTTATGGTGGTGAAAGCCATTGGAAGAAGTCGTGACAACGGGGGGTGATATTTTCGTGGTCGGTTAACCAGTTGGGAGAGGAAAATGGGACTTGTCTTACAAGACGTAGGACATCTAATGTCATACGACAGACTCTCCAAGGGCTCATAATCCAAATGGCTAGTGCTCTCTGCGGAGCCAAGCAAGCAGAACGGAGTTTTTATCGTAGTCATTTCTATGATATTTAGGCTCACCCATGAAATCAACCAAAATACGTGAGACACAACCTCTCCTACCAAATTTCTCTGACAAAAGACAAGACTAGTAGATTAGCTGAACAGGGAAGGAAGGAAAAAAACTCTGAGTTTGGAAAATATAAAATGCTCTCTGAAACAGACAACTTTTTAATCCGTATAAAGTTGTACTAACTAAGCTTATTATATTTTTTGTATCCTCATTGAATTAAAACGTTTTGAAGATGTTTTGCTATCAGAGAATACTCAGGAGTCTCTTTGTAAATGGAATTACATGACATAACCATTTACTTAAAGAGTGGAAATGAGAGAGGAAGAGGGATAGAAGAACAAATCGAGAAAATTAAAGTGTCCCGTCCACTCCCTCTTTTTCTCTCTGATTAAACCCCACGTCTTTCAATATTACAACGGCTAGGATGTTAGAGAAAAGGAAAACTTTAAGTGTTGTACTTTCATCCTTTTCTTTCCGGGTAGAATTTTTTTTCCTAATGAAATTTCATCTGCAACATGCACCCATTTCAGAAAAATAAGTCGTGAAAAAAAAAGTTTACACAAGCCGCAAGACTGAAAGAATGCCCTTTTTTATGTGGCGATATATATATATTTGTGCGTGGAGGAAAAGGGGAGAAATGAGTGTATTGTGCGTTTTGCATGCGTGATGCGAAGGAAGCTTATACACACACGTATATATTTTTCCATTAAGGAGAAGATAACATAGACAAAGAGGGTAAGGAAAAAAGTGGATGGGTCTTAAGGGAGAAAAAATGGGAAGACATGCACTTTTCCGTATTTTCATATAAACTTTTTATGAGGAATTCCTTCTGAATCAAGGATGGCAATTGAAACTCAGGAAAGGAGGGAGAGAGATCATAGAGGAGAACACCGGAAGTGAAAGATATGAAAACAAGGAGTGTAGATGTAGACTGTTTTTCTTTTCTTGGATTTTTTTTGAATAGGAGACGAAAAAAGTCACTTCTTATCCAGAAGTAGTTGATATCGTTTGTGCCTGTGGGATCAGTTTTTTTCCCTTTTCCTTTTTTGGGGGAGAACATGGAGGATACTATGTTGTAAAGAATGGGACATATAACATTCTAGATTGTTGTGTCATATCAAGAAAACTTTTTTGGCTGTGAACATACATCCATACTCACTTCCTTTTTTCCCATTTCATTGTTCTCTGTTCAGCCAAGATATTTGTTGTTCTCACTTTTACTGGTTGGCTATCCGCTTCTCAAACATGACTCGGATAATGGGAAGAATGGGAGTGAGTCAGAGAGTCATTGTGAAAAGATCAAGCTTGGGAAAAAATGGTGGGTAAAAAGTTTCTTTCTTTGCTAATGGAATTGCTTCTCTGGTGGAAGAATGGAGGAGAGGAGAGGCTCCAGCCAAAGTGGCAATAACACTTTATATTCTTATATGTATGAATGCTGGCATCCGCAGTTCTATGAAATAAAGGCGACTTTGGGAGTATTTTTTTGCAACTTAAAGATTGTATGGTTAGCATTACTTCTTATGCAGTTTTTTAAGCTTCATCTTACATTTGATGTGTCTGACTAGTGGACTAGATGTTTTTTTATGAAAATTTGGAAGTTGAGCGCCGAAAAAATAATTTCTAATATGTATTTGATGATTTTAGAGCACAGATACCTCACAACTCTTATGAGAAATAACTAAAACAATTAATTAGTAATATGAAAACGGTTCCTTCTATATTTTCCCTTAATTGGACGAATACTTTTAAATTAAGCCCCGCTAATTTTGTTTTTTTGCAGATCCACATACCAGAATTCCTTGAAATCCTCAACTCACATACCTCACAAGTCTCTAGTCATCTCAACCTGTGAATGCAAGACATCAACAAGCTCGTCAATCCGTTTGGAAAAAAGCTGCTAAAGAACCTACTCCACTTTACGTAACACATCAAACAACCCCTCACATACTTTTGTGGATGCTCCCTTTCCCTTGCTCATTATTTCCTCATCAGAGATAAGCCCCACATTGAATTTTCCTGTGAATCAGGAAAGAGGAGAAGTTGACAGAAATTAATTCCTGAGAGAGAGATTTTACCGTGGACTACTCCAACTCGTGTACAATAAATGTCACTTGCTTTAGTTGTCTAAAAGAGAGAAGTCAATCCCTGACATCAGATGTTATCTGAGATGAGGCTTAACAGAAGCTCCACTTGCTCTTTTTCCAACGATGCCGGGACATATGCCACTTGACAAGAGGACTCTTTCCAATCAATCGTTTTCTAATTTTCGTCAACTGCTCATCCTCCCCGGGAAATTTGCTACTCAACTAGTAGCCGATTTGAAAGTGGAAATTCTCTCCAAAGTGAGCGGTAAGGAGCAATTCATATTTTATCGTTGCTCCACCAATCACTAATAAAAATATGCACCCCTAGAGAAATCCACACCAGAAGAGGGAACAAATATGCCACAAGTTATTTCAAACTAAAGCGCATTTTTACTAACTAGCCCTTAACGACCAGTAAAGCTCAAATTTCTATTCAGAGAAATTGGAGAAGTTGCGCTTTGAAAAGGAATACGAATCCAAGCGAACAATACCATACGGAACCAAATCGACCATATCAACAGACTCTGTGCTACTTGCATTTGCTTGTCTAAAAAAAGGTATGTCGTTATTTTTTTTCTCAATATCATTTAGTTCCTTTCCTATTCACATTTCTTCTTATATGCATGCACCGCAACATATTGTAGAATCGATAGGATACCAAGACTAGATTAATACCGCAAAGTAAGCCATTTGGAAATTAAGGATTGTAAACTCCTGTGGAGTATTGTACACTCCACTTGTTACCAAAGTCGTGTAATGTGTTCTTTGGAGAAAAAAAACATACGGGTTTTTTCACTCTGTTGAACCCGCATGCATCCACACACATGGTGTACGAAATACAATGAAATGTTAAAATGTAGGAAAAAGGAATATCTATTTTTTTGTTACTACCATATCCACCACTGCTCTACGAATTAATGGCTTGGAATCAATTTTTGACTTATGAATTCTTCTGTCAAGAGGTTTAAGATTTAGTGAAACTCTGTGGTTTTTTCTTCACATCTATTCTTCTCCTTTGTCCTCATTTCTCGCTCATGGAGTGTGGAAAAAGGATATGGTATTTGAGAAATGTAAACATATGAAGCTGGAAAGAGTAGTGTGAAGCGAGTAACATTCTAGAGAAAAAAATATTTCTTGACAGGGAAGAATTACGAGGAGACTACACAAAGTGGAAAATATGTAGAAGGGTTATTAAAAAAGGGATGGATTTTGTTGGATACAAGAGGAAAATACCTTTATTTTCTCAGTCACTTTTATATACTACCTTTATTGTTAAGGATGATGTCCCAGCGTATTTTTAAGTTGAGGTGTATTTCATATTTATTTTAACTTGACTGGGATGTAAGGATAAAAGGGATGTGGATGTAGAGAAAAGGATATTTTTCAAGGGCGAAAATCAGGAAAATAACACCCTTTGCTCTTCAAGTCGTTACGATTAGAGTACATATTTCACTGTCACGGCATTTTTGACAATATAAACTTCAAGTTGAGAAACATATGGGATGGGAATAAGTGGGGAAGAAAGAAAACGCTGAAATTTCATATGTGTAGATTTTTACTACTCTGTTAAAAAAATTAGTCATTTTAAAGGTGATACTCTAGAATTACCTTTTTTCTAATGTCTGTATAAATGCAACCCTTCAGGATTGTAATCCTTCTGTCGGAGTTGATATAAAGGGTTGTTGAGCACAGCGAGGGGGGATCTTTTAGTGTGAAGTGACTTCCTACAGGGTGAGCTTTCTTGGGCTAATTAACATTTCAAAAAGGAAATGAGTAACATGCTGGGATTGTACAATAAGGAGCAAATGGTCCGAGAATGGGGCAAATAATATTTTTCAAGAAATGCATATTTGGTATTATTTACCTTCTCAATATTTAGGCATGTTCAATCTCTGTGTATTATTCTATGCACGAAGTGGCAATCTGATGTTGTAGGTATTCCGCTCCTAATTTTTTTTATTACAACGGCATTGAAATTGACAATTTCTACGATATGTTAGAAATTTTATGATATTTTTTCTTTTTAATAATTATTTAGCCGTGTGAAAATTTCCGCTCAATCCACTTTGTCACGTTTTTCTTTACAGATTCCCCAACTGAAGGATTTAAAAGGTCCTACACCAACACCCAATCTTCCACAAAATGACACCCAGCGTAATCGGATAAAGAAGATAATCATTGGCAAATTTTTTCATACATAATACACCCCTTTCCCGTCAAAAACTTTCTTTCTCTTCTCACAAAACCAATCTCAAGTGAGCATTGAGCCCTAACGGAAGATTCAAGTTGACATCTGAAGCCAAGCAAAAAAACACTTGTCCGCATCCTAGTCTCTCTCAGTATAAAAAAATACTCTATCTCATCCACAAAAATATATCCATATCATCTTCCACACATCAACGTGTCACGTCACACATCTCAACTTTTAGCGGAGAAATGTGCCCCCACATTTCCATCTAAATAAACAAACACCTTCAGGATTCATCGGGAATTCCCAACAAATCAAAGAGTCATCGAGAACTCTCGGGGAAAAAACATTTCCCCTCAAAAACAACTTTACTTCCGTCACCGGAAGCTTTCACAACTAGTCTTTTTGCAGTTTTATAAGCTTCTAGGAATATCTCCTTTTCAAAGAAAAGTCAAGATGGACGAGTCATGTAAGTATTGCAGGAGGAACGGGAGCAGTATTAAGCGGCCAAGCCGTAGCCGACTGTCAATCACTGTCACTTCGGCACTTTTGGTTATCATCACATCTGCTGTCTTCGCCCTCGACCTCTCACCTACTTATGACGGTAAGAGTTTTATCCTTACTCATTTTTTTAGAAATCTTTTTTGCTTTACTTGGCTCCAAGGAACTCCACAAGTAATGAGCTCATCTTGCTTGATGTTCAAGGAAAAAAATCCCAAAGGGTAGTAGGATCATCATTGGGAGCATCTCTCGAGCATTAAAACACAAGCCATTTTAAGTAGCTCAGATTATTAGCTTTTCTCTCTTGGAAAAAATAAAAGACTCATAAATTTTCACCCGTCTTTCATCCTAACCTATTATACCTGCTTTTAAAAAATCCCTCTTATCTACCTCTAACCATCTTATCATCATATCCATTATTGACTTCACTTGTTCATTTTTGTCTTTGGAGATGCTGACTTTGATAAAGTAGAGGAGTTTCCCTCTCATTTCTAAAATGTGTGACTGCCTCCAAAGTCATTTTCATTTTACCATTGATTATATTTCCGGAAACGTATTTTATCTTCACAAAGATGCTGACTTTGATAAAGTAGAGGAGTTTCCCTCTCATTTCTAAAATGTGTGACTGCCTCCAAAGTCATTTTCATTTTACCATTGATTATATTTCCGGAAACGAATTTTATCTTCACAAAATGCATGACATACGCTTACAAGATTTTTCCTTTAAGATAATCTTATCATATTTTCTTGTCTTGTGCAAACACATCTTCTGTCACGTATTATAACTCATCTCCTTTGAGAACAAAAACACTAAGAAAACATTCTCACTTTTTTCTATTTTTTTCTATATCTTCCCGCACTAATTGCATAGATGAGAGAAAAGCCAGAAGCATTAAACCTGTCTTTGAAAAAAGGATCACCGGCACGGCATTGCCACTTGAGGATAAAATCATTAATTACGCATTGTCTTTTACTCGATATGGAGAAGTGGCTCATTTAGATCAACAAATAATGGATTCATTGGATTGATTCCTTTTGATAAGCGGCACCGCATCCTTTCTTCCCCAAGTCGGGAAAAAAACGCTCAAGGCAATATATCCATTTACCTAAAATCCCTACATACCCTTTTATATACATAAGAACCAATAAAGCTTATAAATATATACATACCCAAGAGTAGTAGCCTACAAAGACAAGCCGTTCACTTCTCTCGTCACTCGTGTGTTACACAAGAGAGTAGTCACATCACGAGAAAATGGACAAGAGCTCAAAAGATGAGAAAGGGAGACCGGTAGCTGGTTTGCGACTTGAATGCCATGTTGTTTTCCAATTGAGTGCAAGTGCAGTCAAGCATGGAGGTAGAATCACGAAAAGATATTACTCAACCTGTAGACAGCCAACATGACAAGCTTATATATACACTACTTACTACACACACACTTGCTTGCTCACATCTTGTGGATTTTTTTATAGACGATTACGACAGCCCAGGAAGAGAAAAACGAAAGATGTGTGTATTGTCTTTGTTCATCCCTTTTCGGAATTTCATGGCCAAGGTGATTGCGGTCACTGTGATGCATACAAATTAGTCTGCTTATGGCTACAACCACACACTTGAGTCAACGTGTTTATCAGGAAAAACGTTACCGTGATAGGATGTCATTGGACTAAAGCCTCTCCCTAAAATGTTGATGTGGAGGAGTTCTTGCAGTTGGAAATGTTCGTGATGATCCACTGCACCAAAAGCTTTGGAAGTTTCCTTCCTTTTTGAAAAAGGGAAAATCCGTTTGAACTCTTCTCATTTCCTTGAAACGCGAGAGTTGAAAGGGGAAAGTGTAATTTAACAAAGGATTTTGATCTGGATAGATAAGCCGTTTGGATAAATGCCTTTCGTCTCTCTTGATTTACAAGAGAGATGCATCTCTCACAAAATTCTGATGCTTTCCCGGAAATCCAATGGAGTGCTCACACAGGCTGAGTGAGTGAGTAAAGGAAAAATAGGGAAAAGATTCCATGTGGTTTTCTCCACTTTTTGGTTGAGTGACGAAGGGAGAAAAACTAGAGTTGTATGGGATGAGATAAAACAGCGTTAATGAAGGGTGGAGGAGAAATTTCATTTGAGAAAGTGGCATCTTTGAAAATCATCAACTTTGGAGGCTTTCTACTTTGTAAAGAAAATTGCAAGCTTTGGCCTACAACTTTTGAAGTTTATATTTGCATTTTAAATTTTACAATAAGGGTAAAGTTTTTTTTGCTCTATTTCTGGGAAAAAAGAAAGTCCCTGGTGTATTTTTAATTTAGTGCATTTCCTGAGAAAAGATAGCAATGTGAATGTTAAGTTTCCTAATCAATAATTACATTAGTGTAGGACGAGTGACTTTTATGTATCAAGAGATCACCTCGTGTGTGTGAGTATGTCTCCACTTCCTGTTTTCCTTCCTCTTGACATCCCCAATAGAGTCTGGTATTCCTCATATATATTTTAATCAGATGTAGAAAAACCAAATCCCCAATTTTCCTGGAAACAAAAGCTGTGGAATTTTCCATGTGGGGAAAAGCCAACTAGGAAATAGTTTTATATGCATGGCATGCTCTCCTCCACTCGAGTCAAACTCTCCAGGAGAATCCGATATGAAGGAGTTTTGTGATGAAATTCACTCAACCTATGGGCAGACATGTCTTGTTCATCGTTTAATCTCAGTTCCCTTCAACAGAATAAAATTTCCAGTTTCCACCGGTGCTCAGAGAGGATTACCAATCCAAAGACAGTTTCCCAACTAGAGTGTGACGTTTTACGTAAATATCCCTCTGAAACTTTTTTTGTTTCAAAATAGCTTCGAATCGGAAACCACGCACAAGCTGTAATTTCCAGATACAATGCACAAGCATATTTCCCATTCGTTTTCATCTCTTGGATTCCTCAAGTGCGTATAGGATATAGTGCCACTTGAAAGAATTTACGGAGGCTAACCAACATTTTCAACTTGGGTATCAACACAACCAGAGAAACCATAGGATAATATTTTGACTTTCAATTCTCTCTCGCTTCGTTCACAAGTATATGCCATTTCCTTCCTCTCTCATTTCCACTCTCAGCACTTTCACCCTCTCTTCCAATTCCAACACTATTGCCACTTAACAGCGGTTTCTCATAGTTTTCAACAGTGGGCTCTCTCCTTTCACCAGAAATGGTTTTGTCATTGGATTTTGATGAAAGCTAGAGAACTAATGTGTCGAGGGTGTCACGTCACGTGTAGCAAGTGGGAAATACATGGCGGCATTTTTGTTCATCCGTCAAGTATAACAGATTGAAATAAAAGTTGCTTCAGTTTAATGGCAGGGAAGTAAGAAGTGCGAAATTTTATTATGTTGGTTTTTAACCACAAATTATTGGTTTGTACTATTACTATACGGAAACGATCTTACAGTACCCATTATCTAGTGTAACTATATATATTATAAACATAATATTTTTAGTAAGCATCGTTCAAGTTTTACATCATCAAAATAAACCTTTTCCATCGTAATTTGTGTTCTCCCCTGCAGCAAGCAATTTGCGAATTTAATGTAACAAACAAACTCGTTATCTTCCTCGACTCCTGTCTTATCTCAAAGTCTCAAAGTTGAACTTTCCCTTCACCTCGTTTGTCACCAGTTGGTGCGGAATTGGTGTGACGCAGTTACCCACATTTTTGCACTCTGCTCCAGGCTTCTTTCTTGTGTGTCCCTTTTCACTAAAGCTTTCCCATTTTAAGATGGCGAGGAGACAGCTGTTGTGAAATGGTTGAGTAGAGATCCACATTATCCATCCTACTCTTGTCTTCTTCACCCTGAGGACTTGTCACCTGTCACATGTTACCCCTGTTCTTTCCATGTCTTGTCTCTGTTCCCTGTATAATACCTGTCTCAATTTGACACAAGTAGAGCGTAATGATTTTTCACATTTTATTTTACGCCTAGGAGCTGAAACTCTGCGAGAAAGATGTCACCCCACGTTGACAGATTATAGAAACATTTTTGTCTTTGCGTAAACATCTCAACAGAAAATTTTGAGGGGGAGGTGAAATCTATAAACTATAAGTATAACATATGCCATTGCCCACATCCCAAATTCCCTTCACTTCCACTCATTACCATTTCCACTTGCGATTTTCATACGATTCAACTCCGGATGCTTTAAATTAGCGAGCTTATCAACAGTCTTTGTGGTAAATGGGAAAGTTCATAAAGTTTAACATTTTTTTTTGCTTTGATGCGTGTCTACTTTTCCATGTGAGTCTCTAAATTAGATTCAGCCCTATCTAGAAACCTTAGGAAATAAAAAAGGGAACTGGAAATAAAACCCAATTTTCATTTCATTCCTCTTCCTTTTTTATCTTGAGCAATCTTGTTTCTTAATCATAACAATGGTTTACTCGAGTTCAACACGAGTTTTTCTATATCCCTCTATTCACACAATCCTTCGAATCCTTAGAGCATGACGGAAAATAGCGTCCACTTTCTGAAAAATTTGTCTCGTGCACTTGTCCCATTTACTGCGATCTTCTCACTGCAATGCACTACTAAGAAGTAGAAGCAACATGGGCATGGTTTGTTGTTAACTAATTGTGGATAAAGGGGCATTCACAAAATTTATTCGAGCAGTACAGTCAGCGTATATATTAGATAATGTGCTTCCTTTTTTATAAAGTGTATTACAGCGATGGTATGATTACTACTCATAAAATGTTTTATGCGAATGTCAATTTCCACCACTCATTTACTTTTACTTTCATTCTATTTCCATATGCAAAGCAAACACTCCTCTGACCATTCCTTGTTGTTCCACCACTACCCTGAAATTGTTCCCGTAAGCTGGTCATAACTCTCAGCTACAATAAAACGTTTGCTTTTGGATTTTTTTTATCTTGCCAAGTAAAACATTGTGTGTTTGTAAATCGCTATTAAGAAGGTAACTTGTTGGATTGGACTATAAATTAAAGCTAATCTCGACTTCTGATCTGAAACCATACTCTACAATTTTCCCTTTGGTTTTCCTATGCCATGCTCCACTTGAGAAAAGTGAGTTGCATGTGAGCAAGCATTAATTTAGCCAGTGAGCTAGTAAAAGTTTCTCTGAAAAAATGAGAAAATTCAAGTGACTGCCAAAAAAAGCGGAATATTATCGCGACTCAGTCACATTAACGTGTGTGTGTGTGTGTGTGTGTGTGTGTGTGTGTGCATGTAACAAATTTTCTTAGGAAAGGAGGAGCAGTAGTCTCAGACTCATGTAATTTTCATGAAGCTAAAAAGGTAGCTGGTGACAGAAAGCTTAAGTTGCAGATTGGACCGTTTACTTCATGCATGTAGTTTATGTTCAATTGTGAACATTAGTTACAATGAATTACACATGTTTAAAAAGCATGAAATGCATTCATCAATGCGGAACAGATGACAGTATAAAAATATACTGAGAGGTATTTCACAGCTGAATTTTAGTTGACAGGATCAGATAATTTGAAGGATTCACGGGAAATCGCGTTTAGATCATTTCTCTGCTTCAGATGTGAGGAGTGTTGTAAATTGTAAATGTAACAAGAAAATGTTTTACGTCAGAGAGAATGAATGTGACTGTGGGTAATGTGGGGCTGAATGGAAAAATGATTTTCTAAGAATTTATTCAAGACTTTTCTTCATCTCCGTTTCAATGAGGATTGAATGTTTGAAAGGAAGTCATTTTTTTCTTTCTGTAACGTGTACATACCAAAGCGTAATTATGAAAGTATTCCATTTACAAAGAGTTTTAAGGATCGGTGAAGAAATGTGGAAAAGATTTTCAGTTCTTGGGATGCAGTTATATAATGTATTATTCTTCTTTGTGAGATGACGTTCATTGGGAATAATGATGTGAATTGGAAGAAAGGAGGAAGACATACGTTATATTGTGAGGGAATGAATATGAAGGGATTTTAATGGGAAAAGAAATGCTAATGGTATTCACGTAATATCCATGTGATGATGATATGCGTGTCTGTCATGACATGTGATGATATCCCACAAGCTCTGACATGCTTTGTGACAACATCACACGAACACCAATGACTAAATTCTGACGCAAAACTTTTACATTGATGAAAATCTGTGAAGATCTAAATATTAACGAATCTACTTTGCACTACAGTCTGAACAAACATTTTAAAAAATAAGGCAGTAGCTAAGTTAAGCATATTTTTAAATTTGAATTTATAATATGCAATTTTTTATACTTAAACCGTTCAAAAATATTGGAAATGTTAAATTCAGTATTATAAACGTAAATATTAGATATGCATACATCTCCCATTCTAAAACTTTTCTAGGATTGCATAGCTATACATAGCGATATTGTCAAAGACCAAATCCTCTTTTGTAATCTCATGAAGTTCCCATCCTCATGCTAATTTCCTTTCCTTTTAAGTCAACGAAATGAGATCTGCTCATTCACCAAATTCTCTTTCCTTTTTCTCCTCTGATTATTCCATTCATAAGGATTCCATGTCACAGCTTAATTTTCTACTCTGAGCAAAAAGCAAACAAAAAATAGTATTTTTTCCTATACCCACATTTTTTCTCTCTCCTTCTTCCAAGCAAAAAAAAACCAAACACAATCCGTGTTTATCCTTAATGGAAGAAAAATGTTTTGTATTGAAGCCATTGTCACTTTCAAGGTGTCAATGGAACACAAACTCGATCCCCAAGAATGAACTTGTTACAAGAGGAAAACACATTGACGATCTGATCACAACTTTATGTCTTCCTAATCCAGAAAAGGAAAGGAATGACAGCTTATAGCCATTCTTACAAAAGGAAAAGAGTTGAAAAGCAACTCATGTAAATTGACTATGTGAGCTTATCAATTACAAGATTAAAATTATCGGTCCATTCCCTCTCCTTGTGAGACACGACTTTTCAGTCATGTATCGACAAAGAAGATTAGCTGATAAATGTCACTTGAAGGACATGTACATTTTCTTACCCGTGTAACTTGTCCTACACTTATTTTCATTCAGAGATATAAACATTCTTCCCTATTTTTATCTCCATCAAAAAAATACCCTCAAGGTTACATCCGAGCTTTAAATCTTCTCTACAAATATCATACTTGAATTGCCAAGCTTCAATCTTCATCTGACAACTTTATCCTTTAGAGAGAGGAAAAAAATCTTCCGTAGTTTGCCTCTAGCTTAGAAAATAATATTCTTTGTGTATCGACGTGCAACACACGGACCACTACTTCATAAAACTTGCATAATCCTTTTCCTTCTCCCTCTCCCTCCTTTTCTTGTTCTTGCTTCATCTCAATTGAAATTCTTGATAGGATATTGAATTGACTTTTTTTCCATAGCCCCTTTTCTCCTCCAAGTGGAAAATCCAGAAGAGATAGATACACACGTATGTATAAAAGTTATTTGTATGAAAGTCACTCTCTCAAGTTGTCTGAGTGAACTTTAACTTTCCAGTGTTATCATTCACCCACCTTATTTCGCCAAGTTTACCAAGTATCCAAGCATCCCTCACGTTTTGCAGAGGAAGGAGTGGAAAACTAAGTCAACTTAAGGGACAGAGCTTTGATCCTCTCCAGAATATTTGACTTTCGGTTTGGTTTTTGAATCCGAAATGTTTACTCTCACTCTCTCCTCATCCTCTTGCCCAATATACACATAGCTCAATGCTCTTCTCAATGACTGTAGGAAAAAAAGAGAAAGAGAGGTAGCAAATCTCTCCCAGGATTTTGGATAGAATACAGTAGTGAAAAAACTTGAGAGATAATTCAGGATTCATCTGTGCATACAAAAGCGTACGCTACAGGGTACAAAAAATATATAAGTTTTTTCCAAAGTAGTTGAGTCTACTTGCGAGAGAGAAGTGGAACGTGGATGGAAAATATAGACAAAAGATGGTATTTGAACAGATATACATGCATACATATATATTACCCTCGTTCGTTTTGAGACGTATATTTTTTCTGAAAAGGAGTAGTACAAGCACAAGGCGTGTTTCAGAGGTAAGGGAAGTGAGAGGGAGGAATGTGCGTGCAAAGTTGACTTTTACTTTGGAGAGATAGGGAAAAACGCAATGTTTGCTCTTGTGAGTGCATCCGTCGACGACGGAGCGAGATAAATGCAATATGTCCAGCTTCACAAGAGATGAAGCTTGGAAATCCGAGGAATCTTTGGGAAGGCACAAAAGCACAACAACAAACCTGGTACAAAAATCTTATATATTTTTTTATTCTCCTTTTAGTCTCCTTCCCAACTTGTCTTATTGGGTTTTGGTGTCTTGTGAGTTGGGGAGGGAGAGTGGATATGGCAGAAATCGGATTGTGTGTTGTCTTGTCTTTTTTCATTTGTGTCGAATGTTTTATGTCCTCATTTATCAAGGAGGAAGGCTGAAATATGAGCTGATACGAGATGGATGAAGAAAGAGAGGAAAAAATCTCTGCATTTTTTCTTCCTCTTGTAATGCACATTAGTCTTGAGACTCCATCCACTCTCTACGAATTTCTCTGGAGAGGAAAGGTTGAAATATAATGCCAATTTTGGCCTATAATGTGTGTGTCCTCTTTTTTGGAATTAACGACTCGAGTGGGGTAGAGAAAAAATCAGGCTAATGCAAACATAGTGGGAAATAGATGGATATGAAAAAGTGGAGAAATAAGTGTGCTGATGGAGGAGGACACTAGAGTATTTTTCTAACGTCTTTGACTCTCATCCTTCACAAGATATTCTATTAAAGGTTGCACGTTGCATTTCCAAAAGAGGAAAATCCAAAATCTCCAGGATTATAAGAGCTTTTGTCCTTTTAAAGATATGAGTATTGTGATTGTGATAGATTGACAGATATTTTCTCACAGACTGGAACATATTGGGTGAAACAGTTGCCATTCCTTGTGTGGCTGTTTTCTAAATGAGGAAAAAATTACAAGGGAAAATCTGTTATTTATTAGGTGACTATTTGAAATCTATCTTGGTACAGATGACACTCATAGAGGAAATCTTTTAGTCTTCTTGTCTAGCTTAAGTCCCTACAGGATTTCATTTTTTCTCTCTCTTGAGTGTAACTCTAACCCTTCCTTATAAAGTCATCGCTGCTCATATGTGGTGGGTTTTTTTTACTCTCTTCCGGAATGGTAAAGATGTCAGGTTCACTTTGCCCAATGTGGAAGTACACTCTAGGGTGTAATTAACGGGAGACTAAAGGGTTCTTCCTTTTTCGCCTTTTGCATAAATTATACGGATGACCAATCACTTTTTCCCTCCATTTCCTCCTCTTTTATATTCTCCTAAAAGCTCATAATTTCCCTCAGAATGAAAATACATATTGGATAGTTTATGAGCTGGAAAACATGAGTCATGTGAATGAAGGGTAATAACTGGTAATAAAAAGGATATTCACATTTTTTCACTTTAACCCTTTTCCCATTCCGTGTGCATGTATTGTAGAGAGAATTAAGGGAAAAATGGGAACTTCCCATGTATGAAGCTTTTTCTCGATGGTCATAATTGACTCTGTCCATTCAGCCAGATGATACCACTTGTTTTGAGAGAATGGGCATTGTTTTCCAGAAAAATATTCCATTGTTTCTCATTCAATAAACAGGAAATGGTATTCTAGCGAAGCAAGCCAGATAATACCACTTGTTTTGAGAGAATGGGCATTGTTTTCCAGAAAAATATTCCATTGTTTCTCATTCAATAAACAGGAAATGGTATTCTAGCGAAGCAGTAATAATTAGTGAGAGATGCCAAGCAAAGAGGAGCCAGTGAGCATTGTTGTATTTCGTGACTGTCATTAACTACCCCAATCTTGGCAAGCGTTCCCAACTGCGGTATTCTACACTGGTTTCTCTACCACTGGCGTCGCCATCCATACCACATAAAAAAACTAGAATGCATGGATCAGCTTCATGCTCCATAATTCAGGAGACAGATTATCAGAGAGGAAAAAAGTGCATTTAGTGTTTTTGACAATGTCACAAGAGATTTTTTCAGCGGAAAAGTCACCTCGGGAAAATAAATCGTTGGGAAAACAGAAAGCTGAGTTACAATAGGGGAAAGAGCATTGGCTTTAGTGAAGATTTTTTTTCACTTTTTTTCGAGAGCACGTTGCACTCACTTTCCGTCAACTGAGAAGTACGCTTCTGTATAATATACGGATTGAGTGGTTGGATTGACATGGCTAATACTTTACAAATGGCAAGTTTGCTCAACCTGGTTGCACCGAGAGAGCACTTCCCCTACCATCGTATATTTTTGGTAACTTGTCTCAAAGTAGTAAGCATTGGAAGCTGGAATGAAGCGAGAGAGAAAGATGTTATGCCAGCTCATTGTTTTTTTCCAGAGGGGAACAAAAACGAACTCTGAAGCTCACCACATTTATCCAAAATACCAGGTCGAGTTCAATTTTTCAATGCATTTTTTTCCTCTCAATTCTTTATAATAGTGTGCATCTCTCCCTTTCCCCTATTTAGTTCGAAGGGTGTTACTTATATTGGATGGAACAGGGTGTAAAAGGAGGAGAAAGGGGAAAATGTATTTTCCAAAGATGACTCTTAGCCTGTATATCTCTGCTTTTACTATTATTACAACATCATGAAAGTGCATTTCCAAGAAATCAACTAAAAAAATCCTCCAGGAAAAGGTAATATGGAATAGCAAATAGAAATAAAAGTGACAGAGCATAAGGAATTCTAGGGTGGGAAGGTAGAGAGTTGGAAAACATGCTTCATCCTCCCTTCTGGAAAAAAAGTCAAATGTTACTAGTGTTTCGATCTGTAAAACTCTCAAACTTTTTTTTCTCTACGGATGTTCGTTGTTAAAGAAAAAAGTTGATTTCCTGGAAAGTAGTGAGAGAAATGCGTAGGGAGATTTTTCCAAGAGAAGCACTGTTATTAGAAATAATGCGGTCTAATAGCACATCTCTCTCCCTATTTCCATCCCATTCACTTCAATGCCTTCCCATCACCAGGGGAGAATAAAGAGGCTAATTTTTGACGGATTTAAAGTGGCCGAACAACCCCATTTTGAAAAAACACGGGGAAAATCTTGATATTTTAGACACTTCAACCCATTCCCAGTCACGGGAATGGAGTCAAGTCAACCTTCATTTGAAAACTGATATTCTGATATACATTCCATTCCAAACTGTGACCTTTTTTTCTGAAGTAAAAAAATCCCTGCATATTCATAAACGCTGTTTCAATGTCATCCACCTTCATACTCGAATATTCAACCCTATCTCCTTTTTCCGTACATTTCTCTCTTCCCCTCTCCATTACAATAGGGATAATGCAAAAATTTGAATTGGAGTTTGGGAAGACCCTCTGAATGGAATCCTTATTATGATTATGAACAAGGTAAATGGGAGATTGTTAAAGAGGGAATCTGGAATGGTGTTGATGATCATGTTCCTATTTGCAATAAGGAATTTCAGCCGGAAAACTTGCCCATTTCGACTACCTCAATTTTTCTCTCTCTCTCTCCTTTTCTCTTTTTTAGTATTGTTGATTTCAAGCTGGAGCACGTAAAAGAGGATGTGAAGATAAAGGTGATGATATTATCTAAGTTTTTCGTCGTGCTCTTCCTCCCCGGGAAACGACATCATTTCCAATGTAAGCACTGTGGAAAGTTGTACTTGGGAAAGTATGTTGTCCCTCAATAAGAAAAAAGAGCACCTCAAACACACTCCTTATATTATGGAGTAATATAATGATGAAAATGGAAATGTCTCTTTGTAATAACTACAGAATGGGAAATTCCTCCGACTTTGTGTACTCCTTGGAGAAAGTTAAAAACATGACGACATTTTCCCTCTCTCTCTTTAGCGATTATCTGTTCACTGCTCTATGCTGTTCCTTCACACAGTTAGATTTTCTAATGCTAATATCCTAGTTATGAATTTTGTGCGGTAAGACTCTCTCCCCTATTGTGGAAGTGGATGGTAGCTTCTTATAATAATAATCGTAATAATAATTCCGAAAACTGGGATGGCTCATGGAAAGCAGGCGGGGAGAAATGAAGAGAGTTTTTTCTTCTTCTTCCTTTTGGTTCTCTTGCTGCTTCCTCTAATAATAATCCAGCTTTTTTTCTTCTAGAGGTATTATTCCCTTCTGTATATGAAAGTTTGTAAGTAGAAGGGATGATGGTGGTATACTTTTAGTTGGGAAATATATTCCACTAGATTTTCCAAGAGAATTCAGTTGTCCTATTTGACAGAATAATTTGGTTTATGTATTTTACGTGCCTTTTGCCCCGAAAAAAGAGAAAGGACCACACGGAGCCAGGCGGTGGTAATATCCTTGTGTAAATATGAGTCTTGTATGAGAATGTGTGTGTGTGTGTGTGGGCATTAGGTACAAGAATACTTTTGCGGTTTCTCACTGGTTGAATGAGAATTTTTACAAGGAATTGTACTTTCCCCAGTTAAAAAAAATCGCGAGTAGATATGCACCCTCACACGCTATGTCTAACAGGATTATTATGGGTTATGGAAGCAACCCAAGAGGAGGTTGCTTAGTTTACGTTATGAAGACAAAAGAATTCTCATCTTGGAGACGGAGACATATACATTGGTATCATTGTAGTTGGAGGAGGTATAGCGGAAAACACGTAAAAATGAATGGTTCCCTTTTCACTTCCATGTAGATTTCCATTGCAAGCTGGAATTTGCATTATTTTGACAGTTGGAAAAGGAGAGAGAGGGAAATATATTCTGAATTTAATGCAAAGTGGATATTATGAAATGTAGTTTGCTTTGCTCTCTTTGCCCATTTGGGACTTAAAAAGAAAATGTATGGGTATATGAGTATGTGTTATTTTTTTCGGTTGCTTCAACATCCGCATTTTTCTATGCTGGTAAGTCCTGTGTCCTTATTTTAGCGCAGTAGGGGGCACTAAAGGAGGGTGAATTATGCGGAATTCAAAATTAGAAAATGAAATGTAGCCGGCATATTTGCATATTTGGTTTTGTGTTTTGAGAGTGTTGAAAAAAATGTTCCCTATTGCCACAGTTTTCTGACTCGGATCAAATATAATGCTTGTGTGAGCATTTTTTAAGAATATACTTTTGTTCTTGGGTAGATTTAAGGGAGAGTTATGATGAGATGTTTGATATCAAAAAATATATCAGTAATGGGTGGTGTATAAATCCATTGGTGAAGTTTGCATGGATTTCATTTACGCTAAGAATGAAAATCTTGAGAAACAAAGTTTCTTAATGAATTAAGTACATTTTTGGGTACGAAGAGTGTTGTTCTGTAGTAAGATTATTGCTTTTAAAAACCAAAATTTTCGATACCTAACTAGAGAAAAAAAATCGAACTGAATTACCACGAGCGGATATTTATTAAACAAATTTACTTATTGAGAAGATAGGAGATTGCATCTGATTGAAGTGATATGCGTTTAGTAATCCGTAAATATTTTTTTGAATGGAAATAAATTGTATTCAACGAATGACACGCTATTGACATTTTAAAAACATGGGCAGATTTAGATTCCCTGCTCAATACGTCGGACACAATTCCGATTTTCAATGTATGGTTGACTTCGAAGCCATCATAATTGTTTTTTATTAGGAATAAGTTACCTGTACTGTAGATACAATGTTGCAATGTCTGTAATCTACTATGTATTTCTACAGAATACAGACCCTGCGAAATTGAGGTTTTGAATTTATGAGCTAATTTGAAGGTGGAAAGTTGCTACCCTCTTTACAACATTCCTCCTCACCACCTCCTTTTTCTCCTCCTTTAAGGTCGAGTTCAAATTCTCAGCTGGAGAAGAACAATTAGTCTTGTAACAGACTGTCTTCATTGCCCATCTTGTCTAAACGAGAGTCTCCGCTTTCAACCTTCTTTCCTGGAAATGGTCTCCAGTCAAGTTCAAAGTGAACTTCTGATACAAAGCACCCTACAAGAAACTTGTACATTGCACCCTTCATAAAACACGTTTTAATTCTTTTTAGGAACACTACCCTCTCCTCTGTCCTGAATTGTTTTTTTTCTTCGGTGTACAAAAAGGATTTACACTTGGAGAACAATGCCTCCGGTGTGCTCTTTCCAGATTACAACCCACAAGTTCTTTTCCAGTCTTGCTCCATGGCTCACTCTCTCCGTCCATTGTTTGTGATGTATGTGGAGTGATCCTGTTATTACACTCGTAATTGCAGTTGGCTTGTAGGAAAATGTCTTACACACTTTTTTTTAGGTAATTGAGCTGTTCCCTATGATAGCACAAGAGTACCGGGTTTTTCTACACAATAGAGAAATCACAAGACCATTTACGATCCCCGTACTGTGCCCAAGTGTGCTCTATGGCTTTTTCCTGAGATTGAAGTATTGCATTTCTCCTCTCTCTGCTTCCCAACAAGCTATTTTCCCACTTTCTCCTCAATCCAATGAAGTTTGTACACCAGGGAAGGGGCACAAAGTTGCTTTCTTTTGCGAAAAAGCAATAATGATCTTGTGCGTTTAATGGATGGCTGTTTGTATCGTCTTTACTCTCATCTCTGTTCTGCACTAAATGCTTCATAATAATTGCAACTCTTTTCCCTCCTTTACACAATTACTTCATGTTCATGTCAAGCTTGTTAATCGTTTACTCACCAAAAATCTTCCAAGCTTGAGGTACTCAAGGGAATGGGAAATATTTTACTGGAGAACATCTATTTACTCATTTTATTTCTCTTTTCAGAAGACTATTCCAATTTGTATCAAGCCGTATGGGATTGCAAGTGCGATTCGTATTTCCTTTTCTTTGTAGTTTCTTGAGAAAAAATATAAAACAGAATTGGCTCTTATGACCACTCACACCTATTCCAAGACTGGAAACTGAATGTCTTGCATGTCGCAGTAAATGTGGGAAAGACAAGGAGTGACTATTACTGCGACAAGGTTTGAGAGAATCCAGAGAGAAAAAATCCAGCCTTTTATGAAAAATTTATGTTAATGATATTTCCCTCTTGATCCTCTTGTGCCTTCTGTATGAGCACTAGCAATATCACCTTGTAACCTTGTCATTGTGGAAAATACAGAAAGCCATGTACATTTTCACGCATCTTACGCAACCTTCCAGTATGGAGTCACTTCCTTGCAGAAAAACGATAAATACACAACGCGTCGCATTTGCCACAACAGTGCGTAATTTTTCCTCCCGGTATGACATGATGGTCAGAAAAAATTGTCCATGTGTAGTGAAGCCTTGTACATTTTGTGAAGAGTATTATCTTCAGCTTTCTTTTTTGTGGGAGTTTAATAGGAAAGTAAAAGCATCCGCGAATGGATTCCCTTGGGCGAGGGAGAAAAAAAGAAAAAGTTATAATGCTTGTAAAAATACTGTGGTTCTTCCCTTGCTCGACTTTGAGTTATGACAAGATTGCCATAAATTCCGATCTAGTCTTTTCTCTCTATTGGAAAGGAAACTAGGGAAAAAATCTATTATATCCGTCCTCTCCCAAATTTTTATAGTGTATCCTTTCCCTCATCTTTTTCTCCTTCGCGTTCGAGGATAAGTGCATTAAAGTTTATTTCATAAATGGCGAGTGAAAGGGCGAAATGGAATAATGGATTGCTCAACTTGCTTTCTCCTTTCTGATACTCAGTGTCGACTTTGTAGCCGAGTTTCTTTCATAATTTGTCCTGTATGTATTTTTTCCCCTAGAAAATCTCCCAGTTTATCCGGCCAAATAGGAAGAAAAAAATCTCTTACAGATTCCTTTTGCTGGCCAATATCCCACAATAGACAAAACATAGTGCTTAGGATTTTCTTGGGAGAAGATAAAAATGTTGTGTGTTCCACTGATTTCCTTTTTCTATTTCCTCCACAAAAACCCCATAGATGATAAAGTTACAAGGGAAGTTTAGAAGCAGCAACTTGTTCAGATTTTTTCTCTACTTTTTATGTATCATATTTGGTCAAACCTAAGATTCATAGTTTTCTTAAGAGCTTCATCCTTTCATTGAGATAGCGCCATAAGAAAAATAGAGAGAAAATCTTGTACTTTCTCTCTGTATCTTTTTTATTCTCTCTCTTGTACACTTGCGGCACTCACTCCACGGGATGAAGAATGTGCCAATAAAGTACAAAATGGGCAAGTGCATATAGAAGACTATTTTCTCAAGAAGTTGTGCCTTGTGTGTGGGTTGATGGGTCTTTTCATAACTTGTCTTTTCTCTTCTGTCAGCAAGCTCGCCTCTGTCAAGAGGAGAAAAAAAGTTGGGATAAACAGAGAGAGAAGAGAAAAAAAAGAGTCGCCTTTTTGAAATGGTTGAGTTGTTGCGAGAACCATATATCTTTAGTATTTCATCAACCTTGTACAAAATGTTGTTTTTTTCACTAAGAAAAAAGAAGAGTCATACAGGGAACGTGAGGGAAGTCTGAAAATGGAATGGTTCAGGATGACTGACCAGGCCAACAAAGAGTTGCAGTATGACTACTTCTACTACACCACAGAGAGCATCTCTTGATGGAGACTGCCACTTGAGGAAAATGGAAAAGAAAAAAGAAAGAAGGAAAAAAAACTCATCTATTTTCATGCCTCAACATCGTCCATCATCTCTCCACTAAATACGCCCTCCACTCATAACATTACGAAGTCTTCTAGGAAGACGAGAAGCATACAATGGGATGAAGTGGGTGAATACAATACAAGAGAAAAATGTGTTTTGTTGCAATTTAATGTCAAGAATCTTGCAAGGATTGGGCAAACAAAGTGCAATTGTTGAAGAGAAAAATAATATATATACATGCGTACATATATATACCTATATATTTTATACATAATCCAGCCAACTAACTAGTTCCCCATCTTAAGAAAGTTTTTCTGGAGGGAGGTTGCCATTAAAGAGATTTTTTGGAGAAGGGCATGAGAATCAATGATATGGAGAAAAATAAGCTGGAATGGATTCTATGGTGTTAAGAAACTGGGAAGGAAGATGCATTAGAGGGTTGAAAAAAGCGGATATTTTTTTGTTCTTGATTCACTCG
>JAHZNA010000336.1:0-37099 GCA_027743935.1 Sinodicranocentrus sp. ZH6
ATAAGCTAGCTGTAAGGGAATTATACGCTGCTAAATTGTATTAGGATATACACATATGACAAAAATTTCCCTCCCCCTACCCCCTGGGAGTAGGTCAGTTTGTTCTAAATTATATCCTATGATAGCACTTGACCCAATATACCACACATATATACTAATTTTCGAAGAAATCCATCGACATATATGAATAGGAGGAAGCGACATATTTTTTAACTTTCTTCCCCCTGACCCCCCCGGGGGTTGTTCAATGAAGCTGAAAATTTACATAACGATTACGATAACCGAACTCAATACACTAAATTTGAACATTTGATGTCAAGAGAAAAAAAAATCCCCTCACCTACCACCCCGGGGCACGGCCGATATGGCCCAAAATATATCCCAGCCCCAGGATAGGTCTTTTGACTTTGACCCAATGTACCTATGCGTACCAAACCAAATTTGGTTACAATCGGCCGACGCATATCGTCAGAATCGTATTGAACGGGCAGACAGACAAACAGCCGAATCAATAGATGAAATTCTAAATCCTTTCATTTACGTAATAATTTTATAGCCCGACAACTTGCAGTTTCGAACTATCGCCACCTCGATATAACTATTTCTAGAAATCCGTCCGCATTATTTACGTAAATGGAATCTAGACAAAAATGAGAAACGCAAGTTCCCTATACAATGTGTTCGAGTCAACATGTGTTCGGGTGAAATCGGTACGTTGTCTGTTTAATTCTAAATTCTAACCTAACACAACTTTGGAACCCTAAACATTAAATTCATTTGTGCTTTCTTCGAACAAGCCCATGCATTTGATTTGAGACATTTTTCTCATCCATGCATTTTTCACTAGCTTGCTTAATGCTCATCTTCCGTTCGGATGAGAAGTTGAAAATAAAATTAGTCATGTCCAATGAAACTTCAAGCTATGCCATGTGCTTTAGCATCACTACAAAATGTCACAATGGTATCATTCAATTTTTAATTTCAGCTTTTATTTCGCACGTTACAGGTTGCACATATTTTCAAGTTGTTAGCCTGCATTAGACGTGATTGTACCTAGCGTACAATTTGTTCAAAAATTACATATATATATAGCTTATACAAGTAAATTGCGAATAAGACCTAAAAATTCCGTCTGATTGTGAGATAACTATTGTTATAATATCTCAATCGTGTTTCCGAATGCGAGTATGTAATTTGTTCGCGATAATAATAAGTATACACCAAATTAAATTTACAAAATTCCAGTTACACACGATTTCTGTACATTATCCATGTTATCTCTAGAAGTATTTATTAGCTCCTCTGGTTTGTTTGTAGTATTTTTTAACTAACGCATACATCGCAATGTTATTGATGAGTACTTCTAGAAAAGGATATCCCCAATAATTACACTTTTTACATTTTCTTTAGAATTAGATTATCTTCCTTTTGCTTGACTTTGTATGCGTAAACTGCGCTTTATGTACGATACAGCTTATCAAATCTTATATAATATCGAACAATCTCCTCGCTGTACAGTACAATGAACTAATTTTACTTTACTTGCTAAAGTTTATTCCTATCACCAGCGTTGATCTTTAAAGATATAGAATTACTTAAAGGATGTCAAACAGGCTTGCGTGAAAAAGTTTTGAATTATATGATATTTTAATGTCTATCTTCAAAAGACATTAGTTACAAATTACCAGAAATGGTAGAGAAGATGCGCTTGAACTACAAACATCAACAAAGTTTTTGATCCAAGTATTTGACAATCAAAGGCATACTTGGTCTAGTAGTATAATTAGATAATTTAGATCTTTAGATATACATACAATGATGCAAATACATGTGGCCTTTTCTTTGCACGTATTAATATAAAACAATACAAATCGTTGGATTGATCACTAAATTCTTCTGGCTTTCTAACAAAATCCAACATTTGATTAGAAAATGGGGGCATTTACTTTTAATTAATAATCAATAAACGACAAAAACGAGGACCGTCAGCAAAGTAATTGCTTAAAATCATTTAACTTCGGAGCTACTACACATTCACAGGTTATTGGGAGCAGATTACCCAGTTAGCATTACTGTATTCATTACTTTACTTATATACATGCATCTAATCCTCATATAAAGAGTAATCCTACAATTGCAAATGCAATTCAACATTCTGAATGTTATTTCCGGTCCGAAATTTTACTATTTTTCACTCCATTCTTGTACCTAGATGACGCCCAAACTATCCAGACATACGAATCGAATATTCATTTACGAACTGCCTGACTACACATTGAAGGATATACATATCACTGCTGTTATCAATCTTTAAACCTGTCGTTAATCGTTAACCTGCTTTATTCATATGCATACGTTATTATCCACCCGGTGCCTGAAAAATCCAATATTTAAACACTGAAATTCAAATGCTAGACGGTACAAATGTAAATCGAAAACAGATTACTCGTTTTATGGATTAGTTTCTTTTGGAAACCTAGTCACAATTAAAAAGTTGCTAACAGCGTTGGCCAGCATTACTTGATATCAGCCTGCATATCGAGATCAATGAAGGCACAAGCACCAAGACCCGATCGTGCTTGCTGCGTAAGAAGCAGATGGGCGTGATTGAGAGCGACCTGGAGCGGTGGAGTTCTTGGCAACTGAATTGACTGGAGAATCGCTGAATTGAGAGCAGCACAGACTGGTTCCCTCTGCCGAGAAGAAAGTTGCCATCCAACCGGAGAATCCCAGGGGTCTGCATACGCCAGCAGACTGAAAGCATTTTCCATTAACTTTTTATTGTTTTCATTGTGTCCATATATCCGACGCATGGCGATGCTCAAAGATTGAAGTTCCCTGCCTACTTGTAGAAGCTGTTCAACAGCGCTCATACCAACACCACCATTTGAACCTGTAGTTGAGTAATGGGTGACACCTATCGACTTTCCTTTTATAGAGTTCTTTGAGGAGCATGAATTTCCATTAACCGCAGAATTTGAAAAGTCATTAGAAATCATGTTCCCATTATTGCTAGTGCTTCCAGAAGAATCACCATTGCAGGAATCTGATTCCGAGTGAGACTGTAATGACGAATTAGATGAACTGTGGGCAGGCTTCTTCATCGAGGAAGGCGTAGAGATTTCGATGTCTAACACGAATAGTGAAACAAAAATTAAGTTAGATTAAGAAAATGACTTCATGTTTGAAAGTTTTTAATAAAAAAAGCGATAATGAAAAATTACCCATTTCATCGCCACCTCCACTGCAACCATTTTGATACCCATTTGTGTACGCAACATCCATTTCTTCACAACCTTTAGATCCGGATTTTTCAGCATCCACAATTCGATGAGATTCTTTCCATGAATTTCCATTGCATAAGCTTTCATGTGTCTCACCATCCATAGAATTCTCGTTGGCGTCTCCTAAAGGCTTGTTTTTTGGTGGCATGGACTGTCCTACGAGCTCCACAAAATGACGACAACGCAGCATAAATAATAAATCGGGATTAGACTCTAATAAGTTTGGGTATAGCTTTTTCGTCTCATCCTCGGCTTCACGAATGTGACCATCCAAGACTAATTGCTGAATTTCTACAAAAAGTATACCAGATTACAATTATATAAAACACATTATTAACCGACTGGCGCCGTGGCGCTTCATCAGCTTCTATAAAAATAACACAACCAATGCCAACAATTTCATACTCTGTCTGTTTTGCATAGACACCAAATCCTCGGCAACTGCCTGTCCACAGGTCTTGGCGAAAGCTTCAGCAGTTGAGCAATAACCATGATGGACCAAGTACGACATGACCATTCTTAATTATAGAATAGTTTAAAACCCATTATCGCAAGAATAACTTAGACGTTGATACAAGCGGTACAAGTTAACAAACAAACAAACTTACTTGTTCATTATTCCCTCCCAATTTCGATAAGTATCAGGAACGGGATATCGTTCAATTGTTAAACGGGTTCTGGCTCTTAATTCCTTCATCATATCCTCTATATCAAAAACAAAAGGCTGTTGTCCAAAATTTGCGTCCACAATTTCCCCTGGCGTTTGAAGGCCCACGGTTGGATAGAGGTTGGGCTGTAGATAACAAACAAATAAAGTTAGACGAATCCACCACTCAATCAAAGCTAAAACTCTGGAAACACATTTAACGTACGTGAAAATACAATGATACAAAGGTAGAGTTCTATCAATCTGTTAGTGTGTATTCAGAGAACATGGCATACACGATGAACAGGAATGGAAGTGTCTCATACTTTGTTCGTATTCATTAGCTCTTGAATAATGTTACAGGTCATGAAATGAAAGCTAGAGTCTTTAATAAAATATTTACCTCTCCAAAATGACAAACATTACATGGTAGAACAAGGTTAAAAATCAATTTTAAGAACTTACCCGTCGCGTCCTTTAGACACTATTTTAACTTCAAAATAGTAAAGACCACAAGCTGCAGGGATAGGATACGTAGCTCTAACGCTCGCAGCATCCTTGTGTCCCTTTCCCGACCCTGAAATGTTGAACACAACATGTTACCGTATTTGAAAGCAAGTAAAGAAACACAATAAAAACATAAGTATTTTAGTTTAGTCCCAACTAGTACCAGTAGCATCAGTAAATCTGCTTTTATCTAACCTTTATAATGCACTCGCAAATTATTCTGAGAAAGTCCAATGAAGTTGAATTTATCTTTTGGGCTCCACGACCTTGGCAAAGGAGTTTCTGTTTCATTCACCATCGGGTATAACATTTTAATGCGATCGACACAAGGTGTGTCGGAACTTTTCGAGATGCTCATTTTTCTGACAGCCCGCAGCAACTCAGGCGCCCAAGACCAGTCTTCTACACCAAATTTGATGCCTTCCGTTGTTAATGAAGTCGGGTATGGTGTGTTGTCAAAAAATAATCCCTCGCGATAACGGAGGGTAATGCACTCCAGCCGTCTTCGTTTTGAAAGTTGAAAGAACCCCTAAATGCTGTCGTCAAGATAGAAAAAAAACAAAAACAATTTATAAGAATATTTTAACAAATATCTAGTGCGCCCAAATATCTAACAGCGGTGTGAAAATCATTAAAGTTAAAAGTTAGACAAAAAACGACCAAAAAATTCTAATTTTCAATGGCTAACATATTGATTAAATTATAGAAAAACTTATACCTAATTATCTTTTGTGTAGTATTAGTTCACGGTACATCTAACATTCATTCATGCTAGTATTTAGTCTACCATCAACCAACAACCAAGGCAAGAGTGCAACTCTACAATAATGAGTTTATTAATGACTCTGATATCTCCTCTTGGATACTGACTGGCAATAATGAGATTACCAATCCTCAATCACTAACCAATAATTTGACAATTTAGACATTTCCTCTTGAATCTACCTACCTTCATTTCATACATGATAAGTTCAAAATGCTTAAAAAAGATAACCATTTAAAATTTGTTGTAATAAAAGGCGTTGTTGAAAGATTATTTGAAGTGCAAATCAACAACAATAACAATAAAGAATTAAAGAAGTAGGCAAATGAAGCAAATCATGGAGGGAGAACCATATTGAAAAATGAAATTGGTCTAAAGGCAGGTCAGGTCAGACAGCAGAATGATCAATTGTAAATCGATTACTCAAAGATTTTTTAAAAAATCCTTAAAGAAAGAAATAAACTCTCAACTTCGATAGATAATACTAACTAAACTACATGTTCTGCACATGTATGTCAAATAGTCAATAATATTGATAATAAATTGCTAAAATATGTGCACAATCAACAACTGATTATATCTCATCCATCATAACCGATCACGAGTAAAAAGATTTTTTCCAAGCACAACACAATTTGTGCTAAAACTTGAAACTGCCTACTGATCCATGAAAGTTGCATATATGATTACAATAACTATTCAGCCCCCACGCCTCAAAGTCGCCTATCCATCCCCATCCCGTATCACAATATTCACAATTCCATTTTAAGTCGTAATATTGAATATCAAATACAGCACAGCCAACAGCTGATCTCTTTGTTTAAGATATCAGAAGAGCCATTTTGTGCCCATTCCTGATTTCCTGCATAATTGCAACATAAATCATAAAATTATAATTACTCGCTCATAAACAATCCTTACTACGCATACAAGTATATAGCAGTCAGCTGAAATAATGTGCAAAGCCAATAATCGAAACATTTAATTACCTCATTATTTATACATTTCCATTGTCGAATTCACAATAAACAAATCACAACTTACTTATATAAATGAATGCATATCATTGAATAATCCCAGGTTCACTCTGTTTGAATGAATATCGACCCCTACTTAACTGAGTTAGGCATTGTTCTAAATTTTTTAAACAGCTTTGGTGTCGATAGGGTATCCACTCTCCAGTTCATATATACGTGTTCCAAAATTCTCTTTATCCCAAATTCAACATTACTCGCAGCAGCTTATCTCTTCTAATTCTCTTGTTTTCCCTAGTTTCGTGAACCCAACTTCTCTGCTGCTGAATGCACATTGCCACTAGTGAGTGTATCTAACACAATTGCACCAATACCAGCAATACACAAAAGCACATAAAGCTACAACGTTGTGGAGAGCAAGATCATGATGATCACGCAAATGTATAAAAGAGAAGGAAAACTTATCAGTCATCATTTCGTCGCACATTGCAAGGATGCTGATCTGACTGAACTCAACTCAAGGCTCTTTCAAGAAACCAAATCATATTTTTTCGACACTAGCTAGTAGTGCTCAGCTTGTTGTGGTGTCATTTGTAGATGTGTTTGATGCATATGTATTATGTATATAATAGTGAATCAGTAATAACAGTAACTTGAATATTTCTCAATTCTTCTGCATGTGTGTGTTGCACAGTGTGTATTGTATGTATTTATTAAAGGAAGGCATATTAATATGCGTTTCATCATCGGGGTTCTGCACGACGCAGTGTATAGAACTAAAAGAGTTTATGTACATTTTAAGGGAATATGTGTGTGCTGCTGAATGTACCTATGTAAAATGTGAAGCAGATTGAGCACAGCACACTGCTATTGCTATTAATGCTACTTGCAAAGGTACATTATGCAGACTGTTTGCACATTTGAGTTAGTTACACAATGAGGAACATACACCTATTTCTGTTTTCATCCTTTCGCTGTTTTAATGCTGCTCCGTAATACGATGTCGAATTCCATGTACTTTTCTGCAAGTGCAATCCTGTTTAAGTACATGAGGCTAGAGATGGTTCAAAATTTATTTGTACACTACTACTACTGCAAAATAATTTTAAAGGCCACACTCATTATGTATAACCTACACATTGATGAGATATTACTTTTATTATTTTACAGATTACAGATGAAATGTACAGATGACTGCACACTAACAGCCCACTGTTCTTATTTAACTTTGATGAAATGTGTCAGACAGAGGAAATAGCTTGCCTTGCACTTTTTATTTCCATTCTATGTATTTATTTGAGGTTTGAACAAAGTATAAAGAAATGAATGCAGATGCAGATGTGTTGGGAGAGAAGTTAAAAAGAACTAGAAGCGGTTCTGTTAGTAAGTCATAGATGGAAAATATTTACCTAAATTATGCGTCAATTTTTTAAGTGTACTTGCAATTACCATTAAATGAGCGTTCAGTTAACATTTTTCCATAGAGGAAGAAGTGAACGTAATTTGCATGTTTTTTTAAAGAAAATCTTTGTAAGTTACAATTGCACATACATGCAACTGTTACTGATCCTAGTACAGTTTGCAAATAACAACATAAAACAGATTTATTTAGTGAAACAACATGCATGTTACAACGACAAATACGTGTATGAGCTGCAGATAATTTTTGGGATTTATTTGCGCAGGATCTCATTTCATTGAGACGTGTAGAGGTTTTCTGAAAATAAGTCGAAAAGTTAACGAAAAGACGCAGGATACTCCTTTGTGTGCTATGCCAAAAGCACGTTACCTCATACACATTCCATGCATTTACATTTCGAGAAAGTATCTTTTGAAACCATTCAGAGAAAACTATTGCAAATTTCAGAATAGTTAAACAGTTTTAATGATCAAAATACTTGTACATCTATAGGTAAGCTTAGGCATGTACATATCCCGTAAACCATGCCATTTTCTTACTCAAGGTAGCTGCCAACTGGAAATATGTATTATGAAAATTCCACTTACCGTCACACTGCCTTAATCTAATCTAAANATGATCAAAATACTTGTACATCTATAGGTAAGCTTAGGCATGTACATATCCCGTAAACCATGCCATTTTCTTACTCAAGGTACAGGTAGCTGCCAACTGGAAATATGTATTATGAAAATTCCGTTTACCGTCACACTGCCTTAATCTAATCTAAATTTCTTTAAGTGACTGAAAATAATAGGTTTGCAGGTTTACATTGGTCAAGTAGCCCCTATTCCAACATTTCCAACCATGCAAAAATGATTATTCAGAACTTTATTACGTATGCATTTTTGTATTATTCCAGGAGTGTTTTGATGACCAAGCAACATCACTGTCATGCTTTTTGGGGTTGCAAAGATGCTAAATTACAAACAAATAAACAATCTAATTTCATTATAAAATTACTTGTCATTTTTATTTTGGTGTATGATACTTTTTAATCTACGTGTGCCACTTAGCACTAGCACTAGCTAATCGTCATAATACATCTTTTTATCATAAATTTCCAAATACCACAGTTTACATCCACAGCATTTCTTATTTCAATTAGATCTAAATATCACTACCACATCACACACTCTCTGCTAATTACATTGTGATGGCTGTGTCTGATAGAAAAAGCAATGAAAGGACATATTTGGTTGCATCAGAAAGCGTCGTATGGAATGAATTCGATGAAGATGAAGAACGGAGTGGAGGAGAAGCCTTTATCACGCTTCCGAAGCCTTTACCATTCACCCGGGCAAAAGTAGACGCAGTTGAGGTATTAAAGGTTTATATTTTGATTTCACAGCGTAATGCATTCCTCATGATTTCACAATTCTGATTATCTGCATCATGTAGCGTCGTCCGGCTGCTGTACTAACCATGTGTCAGTTTTTAAATTCGCTCACCAATCAATGTAAGGCGGACATTGCCAAGCTTGGCTGCATAAGAATTCAGCACGGTCATGTTCCACAAGATAAACCTGTGATAGATACTGGCCGACTTCAACCAATGAAGCGGGTTCATAGACACAGCAAAGAGGCATGGGATAAGCGTATGCTTCGTTTGAAATGTTACCAAAGGGCATTTTCGGCCATTGTTATACATTTCAAAGCTTATAGTCCGGCGTTGTTTTACATAAAGAAGACATATGAGGATATGCTATCATATAGAATCCAACAAATTAAGATAGCTCACTTTGAGAAAAAACGGCTTCATATTCAAAAGTATAGTATGAGGAAGCAAATGAATGACTACCAATTTCCGGAGTACCCCCAACTTCTTAAAGCTGAAAAATATTTAACTATTTTAAGACAGAGAATTAGTCTACAAGAAGAGGCGATAAAAGTTATCACCGGAATTTTGAATAAGTACGTGATGAGTCAGTTTCCGTTTCCATTTTCTCTTCTGTTTCCTACATTTATATAATTTCTGGTTTTTAGAATGGAACAGGCTTTAAGTGATCACTTTGAAAGACATCGTGACCTAGAAGAACAAATTATAATGGTTGATACTGAAATCGCGAATAGACGACAAAAAGCATTTAGCATGAGAGAAAAGGAAGAGAAAGAAGGTAAAGAGAAAAGTGGGACTGCAGCAACTGAGAATGCTGTAGCGTTTTTGGATTCTGACGAAGAAGATATTGATGACCCTTACCACAACAACTTAGATGACGTTGACGAAGAGAGAAGAATGGTTTGGATTATGGCATTCGCAATTTGTCATAAAGATTTGGAAGATGCGGAGAGAAAGTAAAGTGCCAATCTTTTGCATATTTATTGATTTAATCGACAATTTTTAAAGATTAGATTGCTTTCTGACTGACACACATTTAGGCTCACTTTGTTCCAGACCAAATATCAACATGTTGTTCCGCGCCATGAACACGAAAACATGAAGCGAAACATAAAAGACGAAAAAGTGTCAGCCAAGTCATTAGCTGATGAAAAGTCATTTTTGGAAGAGGAGCTCTCGCAATTAAAAGTATTGGAAGAAAGATTAAAAGAAGAGCTGGGGCATATTAAAACACAGTTGACTGACTTACGAATTACTGTAACCCCACGGCCTAGTTGGGAATACTTGGGTGAATTCATCCAAGGTGGAGTTCCTAAATGGGAAAAAATGATACAGGGAAAGTCGACGAAAGACGTCACTGAAAAGTTGTTCATGGAGTTAAGGAGTCGACGTGGAGGGGAAAAGTTTTTACAACCTCTTGGGACTGAATCTACCGTTTTGAAATGTCTTCGTTTTGGGAAAAGGGTTCCAGATCGTCAGTTGCACTCGAGAGATGCAGCATTGATGATTAATGACATTTGGGCATCCCGAAAGAAAGCACTTGACGAGAATTTAAATGCTCCTCCCAAACAAGATGATTTTGATTTTGGGAAACCGGTTGAAAATATTGCCACAAAAAGTTTTGCGGATTTTGTCACCATTTACTTCGAAGAGAGATATGAAGATATCGACCAGCGAATGGAATGGACATATAATTTGATTGAATGCTGTAAAAGGTTTTCTCTGGATTACCGACTAATCCAATTTCTAAATGTGATGCAAGGACAATTCGATGAAAACATTTACTTTGTAACTCGGAGCGAATTGTTTCGGGTTCGCAACACCTTATTACAAAAGTCAGTGGATGAAGATATGAGTAGAGGAATGCTTTCATCTAACCAGTTTGTTGAAGCTCTAGAACAAACTTTTCCGTACAAATCTGAGGCAGATTTTCAGTCAATTATTCGTGTTACAAATAAACTAAACGCTGAGTTAAAAGGAGAAGGAGCTGACTTGAGTTCTTATTATGTCACTGAAATGATTGACGTTCGGGATGACGGATTTCGGGGAGCATTTGTATCAGAAATCGTGAAACAGTTTGAGGAAGGGCGACAGCAGTTTGTCGATAAAATTATAGAAGAGCTTGCATCAATACTGGACATTAGTCCAGCGTCAGCTGGAAAAGAAAACGATATTGTCGCAGACAAAGATGTTTACATAGTTCAGGTCTATAAGGCGATAAAAAGAGCGGATCCGGATATTGGTATCAGTATAAAACTGCAATTGACGATAAATGCAACACTATTAACAACATCCATAGGCATTTAACTTTCAATTTTATCATTTTCACAGAGAAAGACAAAATCGGTGCTGCATTAGCATGCATATTCACTGGAACCAGTGTGTTACCTGGCGGTGGCGTCAGCACATCAAGACTCATTAATTATGTCTCTGTGCACTCTGACGATGGCGAAAACGAATCTTCCGAAGCAAAAACAGGGGAAGTAGGTCATATGGACGACGAAAATTTTGAAAGGGCTATTAAGGACGTGCTTCGGGATGACGATGACGAAGGTGAACAACAAATCTCAGAGGCACAGAAAAAGGCATTCTATAAAGCTCTTAAACACGCAAAATTACGAACTGTAGTGAAGCGTCTCAGAGGCAGCTTCTTAATTCCTTCATGGCAAAGTTATGATCCATCTGGTAGTGTCTTACCAGATGGTCCTGTTGACGTTAATTTGCACCTAGGGGTCGGTGGTCTTGCTAAAACTTTCGTTAATAAAAAGGATATCGCACCACTTCATCTTGAAGCTTCTGATGGAGAAAATGGAGATGTATGTGGGTGGTGAGGCAGAAGAAGAAACATAGTGATATCAAAATTTTAGTAAATATTGCTCAGTAATTTACCAAAAAATGTACTAAAGAAATAAATTTTCAGTTATGTATGCATGTACATTTATGACAAACGAGATGTTGATTAGATCACGTTGCATTTTAGTGGTGAGTGGTGTGGTGGGTGACACAATCCTTTTAGACCTTTGTTCAAAGACGTTTACATCGAAATGTCTCACTATAAACTTCTAATAAGCAGCTGCTATTCAGACAACAGCGGGAAACTATACAAAATGCTGTTTTTTTTATCCATAAACACATGTGTAGTGATCAATGCACACAATTCCACCACTCATGTTTTCCTCTATCTTTTAAAAGTACATTCCCAAATGTTTTTTATTAGGCGTTGTAGCTGTAGCAAGTTCATTTATCTTGCTAATGTCAAAATCATTGAAAGTGCAAAAAGTTAAAATATATAATGGAGGTTACAGGGGATTAAAAAGTAACTGAATAGGAGAGCAGTGGAAATTGTAGCTTAATTGGAACACACATAAACAGACAGTCAACAGTTTACATTAGTTGGAAAAAAACATGCTTCAAAAATCCATCGTTTATGTGCGAAAAAATAAAAAAAATGCATTCTGTGTATCAATATTTGACAAGTGTTACGAACGAGTGACCTTTCAAGTCGCCGCGTATTTTCTGTTTCAAGATTGACTTGGTGGCTGTGACTGAACACTGAAAGCATTGAAACTCGTCTCGAGCATTTATATAAATATTTGTAAAATGGAGCTCGAGACGCTTATAGACGTTTTTAAATTTTTAGCATCTCCGTTTCAAAGTGGGGGTAAGTCAACTTCATTTTTTGAGATGGAAAACTTTGCTAAAGTTTTATAAATTACTTATAAACTTATAAATTGGTATTTACGTATGCATGTTTGCGATATAGTATTGTACTTATTTTACATTTCATATACAACATAGAATTAACGGGACGGGTTACATCCGGTGAAAGCACTACTTGTCCAGAAGAAATTCTCAAGCATGTAACTGAATCCTGTCGTAAACATATCGACTACCTGGAATCCTCAAAGCAGTTGTTGAAAAGTGAAGATGCTGCTTCTTGGAATCTTACGTGTATCATTTTATCAATGCTTACAAAACTCAAAACTGTTGTAGAAGACTTGGAGTTGCAACAAACCGAAGAAGAAAAATCTATTGATGTTCTTAGTATACAGTCTCAAATTGTCATTCAAAAATCTGTGGAGCTAGTTGTGGGATTTGGCATTGGGCCATACTTATTGACTGGTGTGGGAGTTCCAGAAAAACTCCGCAAGATGAACCCAAGTACACCTTGTTTTCTTTCAAACGTAAAGTTGGCTTCACCGTATGAGCAGTTTATTCGCTTGGGTCACACTCTTGAGATTTTATTGATTTGTTGCAGTCACGCCACCCTTAACGCTCTGATTGTTCCCAAATATACCAGTGATATTCTTGCTGGTCTATTACAAATTTGCAAATCGCCCATAATTCGTCCTAAAGCTGATGCAGTTGTGCAGAAAGCTGGTGCTTTAACGCTAGAACAGTATCACAGTGTGATGGCTATTAGAGAGCGGCTACAAAATTTAATGGGAAACACGTTTCTTGTCAATGTGCCGAAAACATCTCTTATCAACTCACTTTTTCTTATTGGAGCTGCTGATAAGCCGCGTTGGATAAGTATCTCTTGCAATGAGCTCTTGGGTAACATGATTCTATTAGATAATGGGCTGATCATGTTATCTACAACCATGATCGAATCCGCTGGTCGGTCGGATGCTTGGAAATTAATGCGTGTCATTTCTAGCCTAATGACAAATGCTCTGATAAAAACTGGAAACCCTACTTCCCGTCAGTGTCTTCGCTCACTAACCGAACAGTGTTTTTATATGGTAAATCAAAGTCATCAGGATGTATCTAATAGTGAAAATGCAAATGACATTGACAAGAATAGACATGCACAAAATTTTCCCTTCAAACCTCTTTATGGCTTTAATCTTGAATTGGTTCGCGTTGGTCTATTTTGTGGACTTGCATTGCTAGATCTTGATTTTGATTTTGTAAAATCTGTCTTCTGGAACAAGCTGTTTGATAATCTATTGAAATTGGGACGGTGCCAAATTAAGGAGCAGTCGACGTATTCTACAGAGGCTGGAAAAACACCAAAAGAATTGAAGTGTTCCGGTAGCTTTCGAAATATTCTTGTTCTAGCAACGTATGGAGAGCTTCTTTTAAGTATTTTGAAACCCATGCACGTTTCTGTACCGTTGAAACTGTTGCAACCTGTGTGGTCTTTATTCTTACAAATATTTGTTGCGTGTGAAACGTATTTGCAAAAGCCTGTACAAGAGCCAAATGTAGCTGTAGCATCGGAGCAGCTGCATCATAAACTAAGGGATGTCCTAATTTTGCTTTTCGAAATTTACAGCTCTGGTTCAGGCCACAGTTTGATTTTAAATTCTTCCGCAACTAATTCTGCGACATTAAAAAATTCTAAAAATAATGAGCGCATACAACCAAAAGAGAGTGTTGATTTATGCGATTTTTGCATGCTGTTACTGCTTAATGAAGAGTCAGAAGGGATTCGCATATTAAATACATTTGATTTACAATGTGATGATAAAGATGACCAAGCAGATGTGCAAATTATTAATGTACGCCAAGTGATTCTTTCTAGTTCAAGTGACTACAATCAAGTATTCGAACAGTATTTAGAAAAAAATTGTGTGTGTTTATCTCAAATATTAAAAAATGAGAAGCTCAAGGGAATATGGTCACAATTATTTCGTCAACTTCTAGCTTGGGGAACAAGAAAGCAGAACAAAATTGTGCGTGAGCACAGAACACTCAAAAGCGATCAAATGCCAACCCTCTTAGATGGTGATAGATTAGCGGTTAGTATAGCAGATTGCCAGCGCTTCGTTACTTTTAAACTTTTAGGTGAATTAGGAGACGAAGAAGCTATACTTGAGCAGTTTGGTGGAGGAGAATCAGTGGAGGAAACATTTAACTTCCTGGACCTGTTACTAAACAAATTTACGGAGGAGGCATGCAAAAATTCGGACGATCTATTTGATAGTAGTCAACTAATCATGTACGCTCTCGGTATAATTGGAGCTTTAGTGGAGGTGGCTTCTAATGCGGGCTCCCCTGCACTCCCACACGGTAATCGGTCTTCTCGCAATCACTTGCAAACGATGTCAGTTGATAAAGAAATAAATGAGATGTGGAGTCACTTAGAAATTTTCATTCCACACCTGAGAAAGTTGAGTTATTGTGCTCACAACTGTCAGTCTAGTTTGGTGAGGCAAGGTATACCTGAAATGGCAAGCAACCTTTTGATAAGCATTGGAACACGTGGAGCTAGTGGCGTTCGGTCTAAGGTTAATGACTTGTTAAATACCCGATTCCAGCAAGCTATGAAAGATGTGTGTAGTCCATTGGTGCATGTGAAAGGTCATGGTATTCTTGAGCTGAGAAGACTAATTGAAGAGAAAGATATAGAGACGTTAGAAAATGAAGCTGAAGTGCTGAAAGTGTTTTTACAAAATCTTGATAACGAAGATTCATATGTCTATCTAATGACCATTTTAGGGATGTCAGCCCTAGGTGTAAAGTTTCACAAAACTGTCATTCCACTACTAATCAAGGAGTATGACTTTATTAGTCGTGATAACGATAAGTCTGATAGCTCCTCTGACAGCAGCAGGACATACAAGAGTTTTAGTGATGAGGACCGAATTGAAACTAGAATGAAAGTTGGGGAAATTCTTGTGAAAGTGATTCAAAAGTTAGGCGGATTTGCCCCTAGTTATCGGACTCAACTCACGAACGTATTTTTCCGACTTATGAGGGATGAACAAGCTCTAATCCGTGTCTCAGCTCTGTCAAATCTAGGAGAATTATGTCACTTGCTAAAGTTTACACTTGGTATAGTACTTACTGAGGTAAGTGGAAATTCTAAGCAATAAAATGTTTTGAAACTTATTTGATTGCAGAATACGGAGAAATTGTAATTCTACTTGATCTAATTCAAGGTTTGGTTTTGCGTTGAATCTATACTAACGACGGAGAAAGACATTCATGTACGCAGAGCTGCTCTACATCTCCTGGTGTTGCTGCTAAAAGGAGTAGAGAAAGATTTATCAGTGGAAGATATTCTCTCGGATGACGTCCTCTCTCGATACCTGCGCGACGTGAGGAGGGTTTTGACAGTAACCGAAAAGGCTGAAGTCGACTTAGTATCGAAAACGCATTGTCAATTGGCTTTACAAGAACTTGAACTTATAGTTAAGAAAGTGTTGACCCCCAGACATTCATTAGATTTTATTATTAAAATTTAAATATATGAAGAAAATAAATTTTTTGGATAAGGAAAAAACATGCTCGTTAAATTTTAAATGTTAAAAAACTCGACTAATTGTTTACAATAATTTGCAGAATATCCTAAGACAATGAGAATGTGCGACAAGACAAGTTGGAATTCTCAATGACTGGCTGGCATTTATGTCTACTATTGTATAAATGCAAGTTTGGTTGCAGCTGCATATTTTATACCTAAATGAAATCAACTGGCGGTGTCCGTGCACACTTTACGACCTGAAAACCGTAGTGGATTACTACTACATGAATGCATTATATTACTAAAAAATAGCCAAATCAGACGAAAAAGTGTTGTACATGAAGTGAACCCGGCGACGAATAAAATCATAGATTCTGTTTTGTTGATTGCCGACAATAGTGCGGTCACTACTTTTCATATCCTACAGCAATGTCTCGTTCTGGCTTTTTCATCACTTTAGTCGAGCCAAGAAAATTACCTGAACTGACTGATGATATATGATTTGTGTCATTTGTATCGATTTATTACGTCGTAAATCGGACAGTGCCACTGAACAAGGTTATTCTCGCAAAGGTGGATTGTAATAAAACGCTTCATGTATGTATACAATCTCAATCTCAATTTCATACGTTGTGGCTTGGCATGCTCAAAGTAAGAAACTATTCTCGACGCACCGAACTTATACAATTGATGCATTGCATAATTTCTCTAAAAGGCAATATAAAGTGTCATCTTTAGAGATCTTTCGTAATGATTTAATAGGTTGATTTGTCCCTGAAGGTACCGAGGTGCCGGCATGTGATCTCCGGCATTTTTCCTTCGTGATTAACTTTAGTCGTACTAGTGACTAGAAAACACTGATTTCAATAAATACAAAATAGATTAGAACATCCGCTATTGATAAGTGAAGTATTTATTCCGCATAAAATCATTACAACCAAAATGTCTGCCAATTTCTCATCTCTTGCTTCTAATTTCAAGGTTCAATTCTTCAAGAATGCTTACGTTAATGAAAAACCTAGAGGCGTATTATATTATTATTATGTATGCGTATAGAATTTTTGATAATTTTTCACATATAACTTGTTTAACTCTGATAATAAAATAATGTGTATGGCGAAGTTTTAATCATATGTATTAGTAATTCACGGATATCAAAAATTTTACAAAAACTATTACCTACCTATGCGCGCATGTATCTTGTAATATTAACTACTGTCACATCCTTCTAAGCTGCTAACCAATAAATAAAACCGCATTGCATTGTTGAGAATGGAAATAGAAGTAGCTATAAGATTTGTTTTTAAAGGGAAGGGATATTTAACGTTAGTGTCCATTCGTAAAACATTGCTTATGTGTTGCTTACAGACCTGGAATCTATTAAATCCAGTGTAGAAGATCAGTCTAAATTGTAAATTCAACTATTAAACCAAATCTACACTAGCATCACAATTTTTGAAGTTATTGTTAAGGCCTTCTGTCTAGTTACATGAGGACTCGATTTGCTGGCACAAAAATTAATGCTCAGCTTATGATAGCTTGCCAGACTGCAGTTGAAAAGATGCTAACTCATATATTATCGCTTTTATAATGGGACCATGAATGGTTTCTCATATTCTTATTCAAGCCTTGCAAACAAGTGTAATGGTAAGTGCATTATATTACATGTTCCAGTTCAACATGCAAAAAATGCAACTAGCAGTTTATTGTTATGATTAGTATGTACACGGCAGCTAATACCAACATGGGATTCATCAACTACTACAACTGAGCTGCGTAAAACGTCTGAACAAACTAGGATTTAAAGTAAATCATCGATAAGGCAGGAAGTGTTTCAGCCATTTTGCCTGAAGAAATGCTGAAGAATGATAAAATTACACGATATTTGTGAATTTTTGAAACTCAGGGCCTTATTCAGGGCTTTAAGGACCATACAGATTAAGCGTATTAGCAATACAGTTGATTCTCCTTCACAAATGCTGAAGAATGATATATTACACGATATTTGTGAATTTTTGAAACTCAGGGCAGCTTTGTGCTCACGCTCACAGGTCCAATTGATGAGCAATTTTTGTTGATAAAACATGATTTACTACTCACACAACACGAAGACTAGAATAGACTATATAGTAAGACTTAATAAGTGAGAATGCCATTAATTGTAGAGATAATGAAATGCGAAATAAACTTAAATGTCTAAATTTTAGCATTTTAAGTAACCACATTTTGAAGTTCATTGCTTCTATAGTAAATATATTTTACTTAAGCAGGTAGTATCAAGGTTTTCAAGTAACCATATTCAAGCTAAAGAAGCAATGACAGATAAATTATTTTTGGTCCATAAGTCATATAAAAATGATTTACCGGAGTTCTAAGAAATATAGAATTGATAGCAAGGGCACGCTTGCTTACATCCCTACCAGTTCTTTTATTCCCCTGAAAAGAATAAGCTTTAGGCATGATATGCAAATGTACAAAGGTAACAATCTCACTCAACACATATATATCTAAGCTCTTTTACCTACTTCCCTTTACACATGCAAATTTACAAATGTGATTCTGTCTGTTTTCAGCAGATAGTGGTAATGCACACAGTACTAAATTATAATGATTAATTCTTTTAAACGAAATACGATACCATCATCCTCTTTTTATAAAAGAATATGCTTAGCGGAAAACTCTTTGAGATTAAAAAAATTGTTAAAGAAAACACTGTACACCGAGCTGCGTGCCACATACAACTCACATTGTATCTATTTCATACATGAACATACTGTGGCGGAATGCACAAAAGTGCAATAATTCATTGTTTTCAGTTGAAGCAGCCATCTATATGCACTTTGTTTCCCTTTCCGAGATCTATCAAGAGATGCATGCCAAACTGTCATTTAGCTTAAAATAGTACACGCGAGAACATGACAAGTTGAAATAATAACTCACATTGGATGCGACTTTCTTTCCCACTAAAGATGCACTTTGCGTCCGTCGTTCACGCAACTTGGGCGTAATATTGCTGCATGCTTCATATATTCACAATATTCACATCCCAGAACGAAAAACCACAATGCAGTCTTCTCTGATGATGAGTATTGCATGTTTTCATCTGCACGTATATGATTCGTAGGGATGTAAGTAAAAGAAAGAAAGCGGATGTCTAGATAAATTGTTGAGAGGACTGAAAATTACTTTAGTATACATAGCTGCCAAACGGAATGTATCCTTGTGCAGCCCTTATACGTAGCTGACAACAGATAAGCGTGAAGTTAATGCATTTCCAAGATGAAGAAGTCCCGTTTAATTAAGATTATCACTAGAAATATCTTGTCTGATGAGCAGCTCCGTATGAAACTGGTTGTTTACACACGAACCTTATAAAATACTACATTACCACATAATCATGTTTACCAATGAAAATGGAAATGATTTTATCAGAGTGTAATATTCTAGTCTAGGTTATTCCCGTTCAATATTACACCACATTCTTCATGCATGCACGAATCCTTGCATTGAATTAATCCTTCCGTGCATCTAAAACACAATTATATTGCATAACTCAATCCGAAGTTGTTCTACTTCGACTATTTATAAGCTAACTTATAATCTTACAGTTTATAGCATGTGTATGCGACAGTTACTCACTATGTAGACTTTTTGACAACGATTAAATCTGAAACTGAATGCATAAATTGGTATACGTGCAGCTAAGATTGGGTAACTGATAATTCCCCATTTAATTAAAATTACTTGTGTTAGTGCTAGCTAAAATCCAGAAAGTGTATTCGTACTTCAGGATTTACTTTGCTAATGAATATAGTCAAAATGCTATGATTACACTTTTAAGCTAGAGAGACTTGAGAGACTAGATTCCTGACGACTACGTGTTTCTTCCGTGCTTACAATAATTTAAAAAATAAGAACTACAATACAATCTAGTTGTCCCATACATTTGCACGAAGCTTACTCCCTTAAATATCATATATGTTCATTTATGTTCATTTCAACCAACATTCTATAAACAGCAACGGAAGCCGCTTCATCTCCTGAATGAACTAACACGGGAATAGCTTTTATCGGTAAGAACTGCAGTAACAACTACAAATACACTGGTTTACGTTTACGCAATGATTCTCGTGGGAATTTAGAGTGGAGTAATTAAAGTACCGGCTTTGTTATAGGTCTGTTGGGATAAGAAATTAGAAATGACAGAGATTTGTCCCTCAATTTTCTGTTCTACGTAGAAACGTAAAGAAAAGAACTGCAAGTGACTGTTGTGTGCATAGATAAGTAGTAGTTTTTCTTGTTTTATTATACAAAAAATAAACTTCCTTAAATCGAATTCGTAAGCTTCGTTGAGCATCCACTTGGGAAATTAATATTTCGGATTAAATCTTGGCAAGCATTTTCGCACATCTTGATTTCGCAGTTAGTTTGAACATATAGGAAGGTATTTCTAACTTTTCGCTATAAATTATGCCAAAACCACGCTACCATTTCACACTTGCAATTTTCTTTCATATATTATGATGATTACACAGCAAAAAATAGTTTTTAAATGAGCGCTTTTACTTGAGTGAACACAAGAGTGAGCACAAAATCATGTTGATTTTTTTCTATGAAACTTGACTCCATTTTTGTTTGACTTTTAGCAAATCCAAAACCTTGTTTCCGGTCCAGTTCAGCCAAATGGAGTTACGCAGACTTTTTTTAGGTAATAGTTGTGCAAATTGTGGATGAACATACATACAATGTAAGCTGGCAAACAGAGCATCTTCATTTGCTCTATCCTTTCGTACATTACTTTCACTAGAATGACGAGGGATGTTCACTGGTATTTGTAGGCTTGGAGTATGGAGTGAGACTTAAATCGGACCTTCAAGATCACAATTTTCCTTTTTGTTAGATTCTTTCTTTGACAAACACATAAACTAAACTGCCAAAACTTTTATCCTCTTGAAAAGGGGTTTACTCGACCATCATGGAGCTTTCAAAGATTCCCGGCCATTTGCTATTCTAATAGTCTCATCATGAAACTTTAAGCCTTACCAGATACTTCAACAAAACCTTTGCAATATATGGTTATGATTTGGAGTGTTTGAATATACGACGAGGAAAATCTTTGAGGAAATGAAAGGAAATGATGTTTGGGGAAAAGCTCGTAAGTTTTGCTGAGGACAGCTTCGTCACAACAATTGCCTAACATTCTTTTTTTCTCGTGCTCTCTTGATTTTAAGTACGTGTCTTTCCTGTAATACTGATCTGAAGCAGGATAGAACCGGTAAGTATTGGAAAGGGGACATTGCAAATGCAAATTCAAAAGTGGAAAAATTAAATATATGCTTACTCTGTTTGTACAGGCGTATATGTGCATGCGTGAATCGAATGTAGGGGTAACAAAATTACGCATGGAGCTTCTTTAAAGTTATATAAAGTCAGCTAATTGCTTTTACTCAGGACTTTATGAATTTCATCTGACACTTTTTTAAGTCATTTAAAAGCTCATCAAGATTTAATATCTCCAATTTAAAATAAAAATAACTTTACCTAACTGAATATCAGAGCATACATAACCGATGAGCAATTTAAATAGTACTAGCAGTTTATGCATGCTCATTTCTGTTAAATAGTCATACTTTAGAATGTTAAGATACACGTAGAAATACTGCGTAGCATCATGCTTACTAATGGGTTCGTATTTTTAGTGTCATGTGTGCAAGATAAATGCAATATTTGAAGTTTATTTAAATGTATTAACAATTGTGAGTTACGTAATATCTCATTTCCTTTTTTCTATTCGTGCTCGACTTGACAAGCTTGTTACTTTCCTAGATCTGATAACTCACTCAACACATTCGCAAATTTGCATCTAAATTTGTTTCAGAGCACATGAGAATCTTTTGCAATTCTAACGAGTATTAATACGGTAATAGGGTAGGCAGGCATTACATTCGCTCTGTGCACTACTTTTGCCGCTGTCTGGTGGAAAGTGGATCTACAACTAATTAAACTAAACCATTACAATGTTTCCTTCCGTACATGTACTATTGAAAACTTTATCCAGTAGGAAAAAGTTTGATGTGATGTGTCCTTCATCTATTTAAACGAGGCTAAATTTAAAATTTGAAGCAATGGTCATACACATTAAAAGATCCACGATCCATACAAAGCCGTACTCATCTTTATTACACACTCGGGTTTTAATTACACTAATTGTGGTTGTTTAATAATTTGAAGACCTTGATTCAGTTTCGTGCACTCATCCCAAACAATGTAAGATGCGGTTTATAGCCTGTTTGTTTAAGACATTGCAAAGAAGAGGAACAAACTGTAAAATTTGATTGGAGTGTTTCAGTTGAAACAATTAATTGCATCCTTATGTATTAAATTAATATCAGGGTCCAAAAAATACTTCATAAATGACCGAGCATCCTCCCGAGCGTTCTCTTAAAGAGCTCATTCAATCTATCCGAATCTAACTTTTAAGTTCTATGCAATGACAGCAGGTATTAGTAAAAGTTTGTTTTCGGAACGAGTTTGTGCAACTGCAATAAATATCAACGAGGAGAATTTTGCAGCTCGTACGTGCACATTCCACGGTTGAGAGGATACCAGTTAATAATAAGTATGGTTGCATGGACGTCAATTGTTCACTGTAAAGCCCTACACTCTAATTTACCCTTTTCGGAGTCCATACAGTCGAACATGTTCGTGATCATATGGAGTGAGATAATGAAGAAAGTAAATATTAGATCAATAGATAGTTTGTAAAATAATAATTGTGTTCCATGTCAAGCATCCGGTCAGTCTAGTTCAAAATTCTGTATTCTCTTGTAAAGTTTATCCTCTGCTTGACGATAAAGATTAGAAATTATTTAACTTCCCCGTAGTACATAACATTTTAGAACTCAAGAATGCACTAATACAGGGACTGTGAGTGTGCATAAGCATCTAGGATGCAGTTGATTCCCAATTCCGACTTACTAGAGTTGGAATTTGATCATTGCATTAAATTATCTCATAATCTCGTCGGAAACTCTTGACTGAGAACAAAGGTTTGTGAGTGGAGAAACTGTTTTAGCCTGTAACTTGAAAAAACCCGACACTATGCATATCATGCCACACTTGGATGATGGACTTGAGTAGCCGATGTAACAGCAAGAAAAGCAATTCAGAAAGAGGAAAGTTAACACAGTTCCGTTTGTTTTGTCCCATGGTCGGAGGGAGAGAATAAGGAAAATGTATGCTAACACCATTGTGTATAAACTTTACTAGGTTGTGGTAAGCCCTGGCAAAAGCTTGCAAACTTGGGTTTTCGCGTTTATACTTACTCCTGTGAATGAGGAACATCATGATGTGTAGCTTACAGTCACTGTTTGTTGCAAACATTATACTTACAACAGCAGAAGAACTAGCATGAGCAGCAGTAGTGGAGAAGGAGAACCACGCAAGGAGCAGGCAGCATCAACGAACGGGTTAAATAAAACAGTCATCCTTTTAGTCTAGTATATCAGACTCGAAGAAAGAGTCAATCCTGAAACTTCACTCTCTCTCACTCACTTGTTCCTACACAAACGCGAAAGCTCAGATTCCGTTGGAGGCAAATATCATGAGGAGACCATGGGGCAAACTAGCTGAAAACAGTATTTCGATATAATTCTCAACAAATACGTTCATCTCTATAACATAGTTTTCATTGTTGAAGGGAAAACAAACGCAAACTAGCGGTTGTCGTTGTGAGAAAGTATTTCGTAAAAGAGAGACGATAATATTGAATGAAGCAAGCAAAAAGTATCCATGATATCATCATCACCGTCATCATCGTAAGGCAGACCAGCAGTCACAATCACAACTGCGGCCTGGAAAGACCTAGTATCAAAGAGGAGTAGGAGAAAAAATCCCAACAACTGCAATGTAAGAACTGTGCAACGTAAGACAAGTAAGTGAAACTAGCAAACCAAAGTTAATAGCTTTCATAAATCCGTAAACTTTTCCCAGTTGTATTATACCCTCTTTAATGTATGCAAAGTTTATAGTAAAATTTTCTTGTTAAGTATATGCATAATATTTAGCTCTCAGTTGATGTCTACTTAGAAAACAGAGAAACTTGTTAAAAATCCGTTTTACTATCTGTGTGTTTGTGAACTATTGGTAGTATTCGTTCTCTCATCATTTTCAGTAATATAAGCATGATCATATGTATAGAAAAGCTCAAGCCAGTCACACCATAGACTTTATTTGTTAAGGGAAGTCAAGATTGTCGAATAGAAATTCGAAAATAAGTTTGTGTAAAAGTATGCACAGCGAGTTCCTTCGCATTTGACATTCCTCCCTCAACTATGCGAGATTATATAAGCAAGAATTTTATTATTTTGTCCTAATGTATTCCTCCATTCGGTCCTCGGTCTGAGAACTGGGGTAAAGAGAGGAATTAAACTTTAGGCTGCGAAAAGAGAGAAAAATGCTCAGAAAAAAATTATTTACACTTCTTACTTGTTTGTGGTTGTAGAAATCTTGAAATTTTGTCGATTCAACACTACTGAATGAAAGAGCTGAGGTTACTCAATATACCAAATTACTTTAGAGAAAAAAGCGAGAAAGAAAATTGGCAAGAGATCTGGATTCATCAATTTGACTCAATATCTAATGTATTGAGCCCTCTGGCAGAAAATCAAGTCAAAGCTCTCAATCAGTCAGTCAGTTAGTCGTCATCAATAAGTATATAAAAAACCTATAGCCTGCAGCAAAGCTTTTCCCCTTAATTCTTTTTATCATCCATCTATCATCAACTGCAGCAGGAGCAGAAGAAGAAAATTAAACAGCCATTGCACTGTCACACTTTTCCCTATAATCAGTCAGAGTTCCATGATAGGATGAACTAGCTCGGCTTGTGAAAAATTGTACGTATCTTTCTCTACAAAAGTTGAGTAAACATCAATGTTGTCTTTACTGGGAAGCGGAGATTTCTTTTAGAAGAATATACGGGAAAGTATACATATTTACACTAGAAAAAATAGCATTATCTAGAAGACGATATGTTGCAATCATCAAACGCAATGAAGATTCTCTTATTGCCTTGAACAATCCAATATCTGTCAAGAAGAGTAAGAACAACAGCAGCAACGTAATTGATCAAGTGGTGGAAATGAAAGTGTGTACTTTTACATAGAATATCCTTTTTTCTACCTTTACCGTGCAACACGGGATGACTCATTTCAAATCTGATCAATCACTCCTAAGATTAAAGAGGCTATCATGAACGGAAGCTGCACACATCATGAAAAAACCTTGCAATATTACCCCTTTTAACACTATACAAGAAGCAATGACTGATTTACAATTCACTTGTGTTTAATCAGTCCTATACTCCTGTAGGGCACGTAATGTACGCATTATCTTTTGTACGTGAGCAGCCGAAGCAAAAATCTTATCAATTTTGGTTGTGTTTACTTAGCAAAGAAAAAAACCTTCTTCCCAGCAATCTCATAAAATGGAAAGAGTAATAACGTAGAAAACCACAGTAGTAGGCGCACCAGTTTCAGACACTGATTCATACCACCTCCAGCTAGTAAACGTAAGCGTGCGAGCAGAGTTTTAGCAGAATCTTAACCTAGGTATATGACTGCCCAACCTGCTCTTATAATATCTGCATTTCATTTAGAAATGTCTAGGGAATTCAAAAAATATTTTCTTAACGATTTCCACCTGGAGTGAATTATACTCGGGGGAAGCGGTCCCATGAGAAAAACGTGTAGGTGTATCAAAGCTGGTAATTTTCACCTCATAAGTATTTTGGTTCGTGTGTAACTTGAGATCAACCCGTAAAGAGTTTAATAAAAAATTCTAAAAATAATACAAAGTATCTTCTCCGCACGTAGGTCTATTTCGCAAACAAGCGGTTACACGTAGTAGAACTCGTTTAGGTATAGTCGGGAGTTTTTGCAAGGTGGGCAATTATAATCAGAAGAGTGACATAATGGTCTTTAGTGGATAAATATATGTCGTTTATGTAAACAATAGACTGAGGTGAGGTGACGTTTACTCAAGACTAAGAAAAGCTAATGGATTGCTCAAGCTGCATGCTGCTGCTTATAGAAAACAAATACAATAATAGGAGGTGTCAAAGGTATGGCAAGTTAAATAACAAAGAATGCAAAAAAATGAGCTCACTAAAAGTAAAAATGTAAGCCTAAAACTATTGACATGTGAGGGATTTAGTGGAAAAAGCTCTTTAGTTTTTCACAAAGATTGATTCATTTGAAAAAAAGCATATTCATCCAGTAATTCCCGGAGCACTCAAAAAGCAATGTGTTTTAAATACTGGAAAGTGGAAAGCTTAAGCCGAACAGTTAGGCCTGATGGACAATGCGGTAAATTAATAATATGAGAACTTTTCTAATATGATGACAATTTTTGTTAAATTATTTAGCATGTCTGCCATAAAACTTCAAACTAAATTGAGCTTAAGTCGAACAGTTAGGCCTGATGGACAATGCGGTAAATTAATAATATGAGAACTTTTCTAATATGATGACAATTTTTGTTAAATTATTTAGCATGTCTGCCATAAAACTTCAAACTAAATTGTTGCTGGTTTAATAATATTATAATAATAAGCAGACAAAGTAAAATTATATTTGATAGGCATTAGGAAGATATTGAAAGTTTTTGCATGTTATTTAGTTCAATCGATCATAGAAAAGAAACACTATTAAGTAATCAAACAGTTCATCATTTTACATTCAGACTTATCACTAAACTCAAAAGATTGTCGCTCTAGATTACATTGACAGCGGACAATTCATTTATATTCTTAGCTGTCATTTAGCAATCACATTTGAATACATAAATCAATTAAAACAACCATCAACCCAAGAATCAATATTTTACTAGGTATTACAGAACAACCATTTTAGGAAAAAATTCTGCGTAAAAAAACTGAAATAGAAATTCAATCAAATGGACAAGAGAGCAAAAAGAATTAAAACACCGGGTGGCGCAATGCTCGCCTTGTCGATATATCCAAAAAAAAACAATGCTTTTGGGTTTGTTATTCTGTCGGTAGTCTTTGTTATCTGTCGTCACGTCACGCATTGGACAAAAACGAATGATATTAGACAAGTTAAAAGTACCTTGTCGCTTTTTGGCTAACATTAGGGAACAGAAGCGCTTGTCATCAAAGCTATATCTTTGAAATAGGAAAGGCCAAACCGAAGCATGAACTTGCCGATCATGACGAACCGAACTGCACTGCTTGAGGTCATCAACAAATCATCACTATTCATTTAATTTACTTCTACATACTTTTTAAAAAATAGATGCAATATTGATTCCGTTTATTTAGTTGTTCGTGAGTTTTTTGCGTTGTGTCATCGATTTCCTTTTATTCTTGTTTTTCGGTGGCAGAGAAGAAAAAAAGTAGAATAAGCTCTTTGTTCAAGTTATCTTTGTCATGCATCCTGTATCCATCCAATCCCTGGTAGATTTTCTGTAGGAAAACATTAGTATAGGTATATTACCAACCAACGGGGTATTATCCATCACCTACGAATAGTAGTTTTGGAGGCTCTACAGGAGTTTGAAAAAGTATATAGGGATTCTCCTATATTCTTCATCTTTTATTGTCATTTTGTCTTTCAAGCGTCGACGGTAGTAGCCAACAGTGAATGAAGTGGAATAAGAGATAAGCAGGCAAAAAAGTAAGTTTACTTCAAAGTGGCGAGTGGCAAACATCTTCTGGGACAAGTTGACGAGGTTTTCCCATGATGTTGAAGATGATGATGGCTTTGTGTATGTCATATGTATACATTACCATTATTTACGTATTACCAATACCAATGCATTTCTCCCGGTTGTAACAATGCTAACAGATGCCAATAACGGTTGCTGTTGCAGATCTAAAGTGTTTCGAGTTTCTTACTGAATTGAATGTTGAAGAGGCTAACATGGCGTACTGATTGCTTTTCCTCTTTAATTGAACTTTATCAAACCACAGCCCTCTCATCGACTTTGATAATGTTTGTGCATTCCTGGGAGAATATATATAAAAGGAAAAGGAATATAGGAACGAAGATGAGATTGTATAGAGATTTAGCACAGGAAAATAATTGATTGGAGGAGTGTATCTGAAGGCAAAGAGGAGAAAAGACGTTGGGATAAAAAAGTTAGCGTTACTTACTTACTGTTGATACTCGTAGTTCTTAAACTACTGCAAAATGCGATACTGGGTTTGTTGACGCTGGCCTTAACATATATTTGCAATTATGTACGTATCATAGTATAATGTCTTGTAAAGCGGGATACAGTTGAAGTACTAGAATGTATGTAGCCCTTCACTAAAAAGCAAGTTTACTGAAGCAGGAAAAGAATTACGGATTTGTTAAAGAAAGTTTTTTGTTTGAAGTGTCACCACCATATCAGAATTCGGCTATCCTTGAAGGAGCGAAAACGATCACTGGTAGAGTGGAATGGCTGTGTTGAAAAGGCTAATCGGAATGAGTAGGGAGTTGACAAGTCTATAAAAATTACTTGTAAATGCACAAATGCGAGTCTAAATGGCACTTCATAACTCAACGATTTTTTCAGGTAAAGAGAAAATTCGGAAATGGAGCATTAAGATAGTTCGAACCAGCACATTTTTGTTTCTCACTGATGCATAGAGAACGACTCCAAATTACATTTTGATTGAATGACAGAGCTCCGAGTATATAACGCAAGAGGTGACGCTTTTTGTGTAAACTCTTTAAACGCAATTATTTCTGAGAGGCTTTGGACACGCTAGGCTTGTTCCGTAATTTATGCTAATTTTTCGGCAACGAACTTAAGTGCAAGTTGTCAGATATAGCAAAGCTTATTTAACCACATCATCAAGGAGTGTATCCGTCTGGTGGTGTCTGGTTTCGCGTCATTCCTGTTCCAATCTTGGTAACGCTAGCGTATATTCACTTGTCATTTTGGTGTAGTCCGCAGAGAATTTATCCGAACATAACGTGTACCATTTCCGTTGCTCATTCAAACTTTGTCTACGACGGCATTTCCATTGGTTTTTACGCAAGGACAAATATTCTATGGGCTGAAATGCTTTCACAAATAGTCAAATGCATATTCCAAGTAACTAAAATTTTGCTTTTACTATTCATGTGCATATTAAGCCTATAATATAACTTCCATGTAGAGTAGTCTAAAAACTCGTTACCAAATCGCTTCAGAATGTATTTGTACCACTCACGTCACAAATTGCTTGTATAAATAGCTGAGGAAATGGGCAATGCAGCCAGGAAAATTAGTGAATTCCTGTGTTAAATAGGAGTAAAGAGGCGGACCGGTAGTCTTTTTTACTCGAGTCGGAGTCAAGGCGTAAAAAATTTCCTGCCAAATATCACCAATACTAATAGAGAATATGGAGGGGCCATAACAAGAAAAACTTTTGAAAGTTAACTGAGCCTTGTAAATAACGTGAAAATGCTGACAAGATTAATTGGCTTTCATATACATTTTTCAAGAATTCTCGTAGAGATTTGTGGTGTTTAAGGGAGTAAAAATGCTCGCAAACAAAAAGCCAGCCAAGAGGATAAAAGACAAGCCTCTTAACGTGCAAAGCCTATCCCAACGCAAAAGAGGGAAAGACAGATATACACGATTACATTAGCAAACTAACTCATACTTTATCTTTCTCTATATATTGCAAAGCTAAGCAATTTTTTCCACTTGCATATTCAACAACAACGACAAGACAGGAGCAAGACAGTTGGAGTAGACGGAGGAGAAATTCATGGCAGAAATAGTAATTTCGTGTACTAGACTATAAACCACATGCCTAACATTTATCCATTCCCATGTAGTTTAAACCTCCCTCATACATGTGACAGTAATAGGATTGCAGCAAGTGCACATAGTCGCAGGGAGAATGGCATCTTGGGTCACAACAACAAGCCGTCATCCCTGAAAAATGTTTCTTTTTGATGTATGCATCTGGCCTGCGTTGAAACTCTGTTAGGACTTCTTTTTCAAAGCTATTTGTACAAGCCGGCATGTGAAAAATTGCATTGTGGCTAATCCAAGATATCCTGGTGACAAAGGATCTTCTGGTCTTTAGGAACGAAACGAGAAGTGATATATATTTCAAGAAGAGACATATTGTACTTTATTCTCAATTTTCTCAATCGTGCACTATTGCCTACAGAACTACGACAGGACACCACAGCACCACCACCGGCACGTTATACAAAAACGGCTGGTGTTCCCAGGAACGACGGATATTACATATAAAACAGTTTGGATGATTTGAGATTCATGCTTTATGTTGACTGTGGTCTTTTCCCTGTGCCAAGTCAAAGAGCTCTTTATGCCGAAAACTCTATATGAGCAAGTGATCTGGCGGTATAGTGCCGGAGTCGTGAGCCTTCTCATATAACCAACCTTCCCCAATCCTACATGATCGTTTGTGCAAGTTCATGATATTTCATTCAGAATTATGTATTTTAGTTCATCGTCCCGTTTTCCATTTCGCTCTCGAGTTAGTAACTTGGAGCAAGGAAACTACTATTTGTGACAGTAGGACAAGGAGCAAGATTTCTTATTAAATTTTCACTGCTCTCACAATTGTTGTTACATTGGAGCCGTCAGGATACATAAGTTTGTGTGCTACTGCTACAGTGCAGACTTCAAAGTGTAATTCGTATAATTCTTAAATGTGTAATGCTCAGCTAGAATATTGTTAGGCATACCCACTGACTTTTAGGAATAAGTTGGCATAACCGAGTTAAAAAATGAATCTTATAGCCCCGTAAATGTCTATTATATACAAGCGGAAGAAAATACTCGTCGCCCGGTGCCGTGGGTGTCTTAAGAATTTGACCAGTTGGTGCTGCCAAAAAACTTTCAGAACTCAGGACAACCCGGCCAGCGAATGATTGTTTAGTGTTACAAATCTACAGTTGCTGATAATAATATGGCTAGCATATTGCTTTCTACTCAATTTATGTTTGAACGGGAAGAATTAATGAAGAAAACAGGAATTTCAGTATTACACTAGCTACTTTATTCGTAGAATCGATAAAGCATTTTGAAGAAAGGATTCTTATTAGATCATGCCAATAAAATAGATGCATAAAAATGTCATTCCCGAACTTGGACCAAATACATTTTGCATCACTAATTGGTCAATTGAATCAGCTGCACTTAAAAGTTTTCCAAATTGATCTCAATAAGAGGGGAAAAAGGCAAAGAAAAGTGAAGCTTATAATGTCAAATGACCTCAGTTAACGTTAGCATTTAGCACTGCATCGCCATCGACGTCTTTTAATTCACCAGCAGACATAATCCTCCGTATTGCACTGATTGGCTGTGATTCCAACATTTTAATTAATATCTAAAAGACATTCCTGGAAATGGCCAGGAAGCAAAGCGAAATGAAAATTAGAATGACTTTAGCAGATAGCGGCACAGCACACTAGAGCCACTTCATCTAAAAACATACACCCCTTTCGACTTTGATTCCCTTTAAGGTAATATAATAATCTAGAGTGTGTGTGCATGCTCCTCGTCCCTAATTTAGTCTATCAAAGGGAATAAAGTGCAACAGCCTTAACCCAACTGATTTTCCAAGCAGCACTATATAGAACCTTGTAGAGTGAAAGCAGTCGTCATAAACGACAGTTGAGCAAATTGAGGGTGAATGTTTTAAGAAAAGGGGAGAAAAGGGAGGAAGGTTTGGTACCAGCTTACTGATTGTGAGTAAATTGTATCACATTCTTTCACTGCAGCGCTGTCAATTTTGCCAGTTGTAGCAAATACACGAATTCGACTGTTGAGTACGCAGACAGGCAAGTGAGGCAGAGCAACAAACTCCATAAGTGGAGTATTTTTTTTCTCTTTCTCTCTTCCCCATATGTTCTCTGTGAGATAACCACGAAATGGTAATGCATGAAGCATTTCCACAAGTTACACAAAAAAGTGTTATCGTTAAAGAAACAAAACCAAGGGATGGGTTGGATGCTCACAAAACAAAAGTAAGTAGTAAAAGAATGCATCTTGTTCGGCAATTGTGTAGAAAGCCGTGCGCTGGATAAGTAGGGAAGAGAGAGTTTTCCCCTTACCCCCGATTTCCATATAGCAGTTGCCCTATATCAATTTACAACAATTTATTCGAATACCACGAACACCATACACATTTTCGACCCACAATTTGTTGCGTTTTCTATTGCACTAGTAGCCATTACATGAAGTATACAATATTGCCGAGGAAAATAGCACCAACAACAATTCAACTTTAGTTTCGCATTGCTTATAAAAAAGAACGGGTCGCACTCTCCAGAATGCATACTGACTGACTAGGGTATCAACTATTGTGTTGTGAAAGGAACAGAAGAGAGAAACGTGCAGACCTTTTGCCAAATCAAACACCATTTATCAAATTGTAAATTGTGGAAAACTGACCATAGGACACACACGGGGCTAACAAAAAAAACAATCGAAAAAATAGGAATGGATAATATAGAGGAAACGGATTGTATCCGAATTTTCGATATTTTTTCCACATTTCCATCATCATCGTATTTTTTATGCTTTGTTTTTCTTCTTGCGTTTGCTACAGGCACACAAGCAGGAAGGAGCCGTTTTTTATCTTTTATAAGAGATCTTTGAAGGAAACAGGGAAATCCGACAGAAAACTTACGGAAGAAGTCAGTGAGGAAGGGAAAAACCAACATTAGAAACAAATACAGATATATATACATACACAGTAGGAAGACACACGAGGGAAAAAATCGACAAGAAAAAAACAAAGAATATTATTACACGTCGAGAGGGAGCAGATTTAAGACCGAGTGAAATTGTAGCTTGTATGGTTTATTTTTGTAATTCAAGATGCAGTCAAGCCCATCACAAAACCATAATATTACTGAATAGCACTCACTCTCTAATATATACGATATACATAAGAAAACATCCTATGTACTCTGTACAATAGCACTCACTATCTGTCGTTCACTTTTACTCTCCATCTCTGTGTCTCTGTGAATGTGTGTGTATTAAAAAGATGAAAAAATGAGTCTACATGTATGATACGGACAAGAAAATAGTTGTATGGTATTATTATATCGTTATCTAAAGTGAAACTGCAATCTTTTTCTTGGTTCGGTTGGTCGGGGCATTCCATTACATTAGTATTGGCCGCCTACCACTCTACCCTGTGCTACAATTGCTATACTCTATACTCTATTTTACCACCACCAACAAGTCTTTCTGAATGAACACTATATCAAACTGTGGAATCTTTCTTATCATCAACGATATCTTGAAACAATCTCTCTGAATTCAAGTCAGGAAAGTTTATCCAGATTTACCCCAGTCTCATAAACCTATACCTATGATATTTTATAGCCAGCTGAGGAGAAGAACATTTTAAGGCTAGGATGGTATGTAACTTTTTTTTCTCTCTCTCTTTGCATGGTTCATTTTTACGTATTAGTTCAGCTCTTATGTGTGTGTGTGTATGTATTATGTATCCTCGTGTGTCGTAATTCCTTTCTTTCCCCTTTAAACTAAGAGGAAGATACCTATTTTCAGAGACATTGATATTATTACTTTTTATGATACACTTGTATGAACAGGGAGATTGGAGAAACTAGTGAATGAACTGGTTGTGTTATGCTATGTAGCTCTATAAAACTATACACAGTCAGAGATTACTATCAGGCTGGCAATAAAGCAATAATACAGGAGTATTTTCTTTTTGAGGAATATCCCAGGCAAACACGAGGAAGGAAGAACAAAAGAGGAAATGTGAATGGAGTCTTGACTAGACTCACTTGTTTCTTGTTTGGGTGCAATTTCAACATCAAACATTAATAATACACATTGACTGCATCTGTTCCATCTTTCCTTCTGTTTTCACAACTTACTTCTCTCCTATGTTTACGATTATATGATTCGTCACCATCCGAGTTTTTTTGTCTTTATATTATGAAGAAGAAAAAAACAGGATGATGATACAATTCAGCTATATTACGACTCCTCTAACGTGGGATTTCAGATAGGAAACGAGAAAAAGGGGAAAAAAGTTTTGGATATATGAAGTTTCAAGTGTAACAACCACTCGACTTACAAAGTCATTGATTATATGAAGAGTATCAATATATACTATCATCATGAGAAAATCTTCCTTTCTCTCATTTTTAGCGGAAATAATGCATATCAGAATTTTTACGTGGGAAGTAAGTTAGAGTACGTTAAAATTACATTTATCCCAGCTTACTGTAAGTTTTTACTACTGGAGAAGGAAAAGGGCTGAAAGGATGATTGCCGAAAGAAAGCTTGAGGACATTGAGTTTCTTTGCTGATGATGCATGTTCTTGGAAAGAAAGTAGAAAAATATATGTAGGCAACACGTAACTTATAGGAAGAAGGTAAAAGCTACTACTCAATTGTTAACAGTTGAGCCAACTTTTTACTGTGAGTTTTGTGTACAGCACAGGAAACCCAAGAAAATAGCTATTATCTCAGTTCCTGATCAACATGGAGCTAAATTTGCTAGCGTAAATAATCATATTTCCTTAAGAAATCCTTTTCTCATGGTACGTGATGCCATGATCAGAATTTGAATGCGATTCTTAGACAAACTCAGGAATTTATTCTTTTATGTGAGTTGCATGTAAGGGAGGAGTTTTTGAATGAATTTTGTTTATTATGTCTCTTATAAATATATTTATGTGCAGAGACGCATGAGTATTAAAAGTACGCAGAGTATGTTTGGACGGACAGTTGATGTCGATACCACAAAAATGCAAGATTTTGCTTTCACTTCGCTTTACAAAACAAACACAAAGAAACTCACAAATATGATTTTGTTGCACTTGACCCACTTAGGTTGACTTGGGAAAGGATAAAGAGGAGGAGACTTTTTGAAGTGAAGAAAACAAAGTTTGTCACTTGGACTCTCGGATTTCACAGAATTATTTTTCAACATTCAAGTGGAATAAGGAAGTATACCAAATTGGAAACAGTTGTCGGCTCAGTGCTCCTATTCAGATTGGGAATACTCTGGTGAGACGATACTCTCGGTTGCTCTTTTTCCTGCTCTTCGTCACTCCCAAACTTGAAGACGACTTGAAAGGTGCAGACCAGACAGAGAGCAGAGTGCTGCAGCTGCAGCGACCATAAAAGATGGAAGGGGATTTGATGGAGGACCCTGTAGCAAATCTCCAACCCGACCCAGAACCACCCGAAGGGCTGCACGACAATTTGACGACGGCAACAACTCTTGGTTTTGATGTCCCTCTTGTGACCAGCGATTATTGCCAGTTGAATGGGACAAATGAGAGCTGCTCAGCGTCCACTGGTTCCAATAATGAAACAGCCGGGTCCAGTATCAACATGTTCTACTTTTACGAGGTAACGCTGTTCTTTTCCACTGTAAATATATAACGCTTTTAGCAGTCGGAGGGCGGAATGTAGCTGTAAAATTTGCTCAACTTTTGCCTACAATTTACTTTATTTTCCCATCGGACATTACTGACTGTTCATAATATCCTTTATATTTGTCGTCGGTCGGTATACAAGCTCGTGGATACTCCAGCAAGCATATCCGATCTTTAACTGAACACCAATCTATACTTGAGTATTATTTCTGTGTGTTGCCTGTTGCCCCATTGCTTACTTTCTCAGAGTTTTACCTTTCCCTTCCAGAGTAAATGCTTTTGCCAACATAAAATAGAAAACTTTCACCAAGAATCATTCCAAGCACATAATATGTAGCTTTGAACGTCGTGAGGGAATACCAAGGGTGAAGTGGAATGAATGGGCGTTGTTGTTGTTGAAACAACCGTGAGAATCGCACATTATTTGTTGAACGAGGAGAGGATGAACATTTTCCAAATGTATTATACTTCACAGTCGACTATGAAATCACCCACCACATCACAAGACAGCAGTCAGATAAAGCTCCTAAGATTATTCTTTGGCTATTGTTGCCTCTAAATGGAATCATTTTTCTCAGCGTGATTGTGGGTGTTATGAAATGCCATAATACATACATATTATAATGTGTTCTTAAAGAAAAAAGGAAATGTCGACAATGCAATAGGGAAAAGCATTACGAAGGACGATTGTGGGAAAAAAGTCGAAGTTGAAGCTGAAAGTGTTGCGATTCTGTAAATGAGTAGATATAATGGTGTGACAGGAATACGATCCCGATGTGATGTACGGTACGTACAATATAACCCATAAAACCACTACGGACATTCAACACTAGGTATGTTGCGGTATTACTTACACATCCTTTCTTATTTTCCACATTGAAATTCTTTTCTTCTGCATTTCTTTAGATTTCACTTGTTTTATTGGAATCATTACATATAGTCGGAGTATTGCATTACATCTAATGCTATATATAGAAAAAGAAAATCTCAGCGAAAGAAGGAATACCAAGAGTATTCATTTATTAATTTTTCTTTACTACAAGCAAGGAAATCCATGTGAAAGGAGCTCTTGAGAGAAAGATGAATGAGGGAATGTACTTGTCAACTTAATGCGAACGTTAGAAAAATCGACTCGTTGTAGATGCGAAAAAAGTGAGAAAAAGTAATCTTGAGAGTCCCCATTACCTTATATTACTACTTCGAGGAAATCTCATTCACGAGTGAATGGCACAACACATCAGTTAAGTTCCTTTAGAAATTCTGTAGCATTCTCTTTTTATTGTTACTAGCACTTCAAATGACTTTCACCTGGGACTACAATTGAGGGAGAAAGTGTGTGTCAAAACTTGAACAATGCTGCTCATAGAATCGAAAATATTCGTTTTACTGAATTTGAAATGATTTGAGAAATAAAAATAGATATCTTCTGCTTAAGAAGCTGACGTTTACCCAGAAATACTTAGTTGGTCCATGTAGTAAGAGTACGTTGAATGTTTATCGTTTTCATTTAGAAGTTTGCAT